>OMPJ01041018.1:0-10116 GCA_900312935.1 Carapus acus
TAGATTGGATGATATCTGTTTGGGAATACATTTTCTAGTGCAGCCTTGAAAAATACTAAAAATACAGTTCAATACCAGTAGCATAGCTTTTAGCATCCCACGCTGTTCAGTTCACTCTGTGCTCGCACCTGCCGAGTCTTTATCTGTGTTGTGTTAAGTTATCTAGGCTTTTTTTTAGGGATGTCCGATATTGGCTTTTTTGACGATATCCGATATGCCGATATTGTCCAACTCTCAATTTACCGATACCGATAACAGCCGATACCGATATGTGTGCCGGTAAACGCTTCAGGAGCGCATAGGCACTATTTCAATGTAACGCAAGCATTATTTTATTTTTATCGGTTTTTATTTTATCGGTTTTAAAGCAAAAAAAAAAAATCCGATACCGATATTACATTTTTATGCTAATATCGGGCCGATAATATCGGTGGGCCGATATTATCGGACATCTCTACTTTTTTTATTTTCACAAATCATCACTGGAAACAGCATGTTTGTCAGCAGTGAGACAAAGTTCTATTTGACCCTGTCCCTGTCTGCAGACATCACGATACCCCAACTCTCAGTCCAGTCCGTCCAGCGAGCCGGGCTCAGCGACGTCCTCTCCCACCGGTTCCCCTCGTCTTGCCCACCGCCGGCCTCATCAGAATGGGCACATTCCACAGAATCTTCTCAAAGACAGCTACTCCAGTCTAGAGAGGCTAAACAGAAGGCCGAGGGTCCCCAGGGTCTCCAAGTTCTTTCCTCGAACCGCGTCCCTGGAAACAATGACGACTAGCGTGAGCGAGCACCATCCTCCCTCCTCCAGACTTAACAAGACCTGCAGTGACGATGGAAGTAGCAGCAGCAGCGGCGAGGAGGAGGCGCTATTGGATAACAAGGATTTTGTGAGGAACCGAAAAGAGCGTTCCACCGTCCTGGTGAGACGGTTCTTCAAGAACAATCAGAAGGTGACTACACACCATGTTGTCTTCTCTGTCTTTCAATGGTCAGTTGTACAAAAGTGCCATTACCTTCTTTATTGCATATTACCACTGATCAAAATTCCATTCATTCAAATTAAACACAACCAGGGAAAAATCTAACAAGCAGATATGCAGGATGTTTTCCATATCGCTTAGATCAGCGAAACTATGATTAAAGAACACCGTGTTGTGATAATGCAGCACATGGAAGGACAGGTTTTCTTTTTTTTCCTTTACTTTATTGTGTTCCTGTTTATACCTCTTTTCCCATCTTCTACAAAGAAAGGAGTCCTTCGCTTAGGGGGTTTTGAAGCATGCCTTCAATCTCCCAGAGAAAATGGTCCTCTGGATTCTTTGGGCAATAAGCCTTAGAGGCAGTTCATCGTACAATGCCTTGCTCAAAGACACTTTGACGTTTGACCAGGCTGACACCGTAATCAAAGCAGCATCTTAGCGTTTTCTGGATATTTTTTTCCGTATTTGTGTTGTCCCAAAGTGATTGCAGCGCCCTCCGTTCACTAAGAAAATCATTACCTTTTTCCTTCAGGTGACAAAGTCTGTGTGCACGGGGACCAGGGCAATTGTCCGGACGCTGCCGTCGGGACGCATCTCTGACGAGGCATGGGACGAGGTGATCTCCCACCGGACGTGGCGCCCCAGCAAAGAGAAAATGCGACTGGTCCGAACGCGCGGAGCAAGCGAACTCCTGAGCATCTGCGTGGCGGTGCTACGCGTTGTCGCAGTCGATCCGCCGCAGGTGAGAGAGCCGAAGCACTGTCTCGAATGTGTCGCGGGCTTATCTTTCTCACGCAGGCGGTTGATGTGTGGCCTTCAGGGGAGGATGGACTCGGTACAGCGTTGCTTAGGGTCTAGCCCAGGAAGTTGACCATTTGGGAGATTCGGTTTATAAAACTGTTTACCTGTATATGCCTTGAGGCTTGACCAGGATCCCAATTCAGAAATGTCATTTGATTTAGGAGTGACACTGACATTCCACCGTGGGCACTGACATACACCAGACAGTGTTTGCACCCTTTCCAGTCTTTGCAAGTGTAATTTTACATCCTGTTTATTCAAATTCTCACAATTTGAATTGCATTTAGATCAATAATCATAGTTGGATTTGCTTGATAGACTAGATCATTTGTAATGTGCCTTGTGTTAGAGCTCCACATCAGGTTGCTCTGAAAACTCTGTTTTGCTACATTTCAGTATTGTTGCAGTGGTTCGCTGTCGTTGTGCCTGGACAGCATCGAGCATAATGAAGGAAAACTGTTTTTGGCTTTGTCCTCCCTGTGTTTGGCTTGAAATGTTCCGCCTCGTATTCATCGAAGATGAACACCAACGGCACATTCAACTCATTGCTTAATAGACATGGACACACACAGACACACACACACGCACGCACACTGGCTCTTTGTTCAAGCTCTGCACCCCCCTGCGGAAAAATGATTTATTCCCGCTTAGGTTCTGCTCCCTATACGACTTGACAGCTTAAATCACTGCGCAGTGTGTGTGCGAGCGTGCGTGTCTGTCTGTGTGTGCACGTTTGTGCGTGCATTTGTGTGCGTGTAAATGGACTGAACAGAGCTGGCGCAGGCATCGAAGCTGCAGCCATGGAAATTGGAAGAAGGCCGAACCTGGACGACACTATCATTACACCAGCTCTCCCCCAACCCCAGCTTAAAACATAACCTCTTTATTAACGTCCTCTACAACAACACATTTAGCCTTTATCCCCGCGTTGTTTGCAAGCCTGCTAGCAATTTCTGTCCCCGGGAAAAGTGCGTATGTGCAGCGGTGTCTGCGTGTATCGTCTGCACGCATGGGAAGCAAGGATGGATTTTTATCAGTGTTTCTACAGGTCTATACACACTTACGAGCAAAAGGCAATGTAGATCCAAGACGGGGTTTAGGTTTCTCTCTCTCTCTCTCTCTCTCTCTCTCTCTCACACACACACACACAGGCAGGCACGCACACATACACACACACGCTCCCTCTCGTGCAGAGCTGCGGTTTTCAGGCTTTGCCAATGTGTTTTTATGAGACCCAAATGAATATGGGGCCACGCCGGCTTAATAATGAGCCCATTGAAAGCGGGAGAGCGGCCAGGGCTTCTCTTGTCAAAACACCATCAGAGGAACTCCTGAAAGCGTCGGCCGCTCCGAGAACTCACCGGTGCCGCACTGAATAACTGGAATCGTTGAGAAAACAAGACAGGGCTCCAACCTTCCTGCTGGCAATGTGTTTATCTACCTTGTGAGACGAGAACTCCGGAGATCTGGAGTTGGTGCCAAAGGAATGCGGTGTGTGTGCACGAGCGCGTGTTGCGGTGTCGCATGGCGTCTGCAAGAAGTGTTTGTGCCAGTTCAGGGTGTCCACAATGGAGGAGATGATGTTGCAGTTCACTGTGTTTTTGTGTATCATGTGATATGGTGATATAGCGGCACACACTCTCACCTCTGCCCTGGGTGAGAATCCGTAACACAGTAATGTACGCCGTGTTTTGCATTCCGTCTTGTCCTCTGCGTGTGCCCAGATCTCATGCACAAACACAGATTCGGCCTCGCTTTAATGGCACATGAGGCTCTTTGCGTTATGTGGCGCTGAAGCCCGACTCGGCAGTAATTGCCTCGTTGCATATTGCTGGAGGTGTCCTGTGGGCCACGGTGTGTTTATTGCCACAGCTAATGAAGCAAACCAAAGAACACAGGATTGTGGGGTTGGAGGAGGGGGCATGGGGGAGGTGAGGAGGAGGGAGAGGGAGAGAGATGAGGGGTTAGGAAGAGAGAAAGAGGGTAAGAGAGAGAGGGAGAGAGAAAGTAAAGGGGGAGAGAGGGGAACAGAAGTGAAGAGAGAGTGAAGTGGGGAGAGGGAGAGGAAGAGAGAGCAGGAGAGACTGAGGGGAGAGGGAGTTGTAGCTACACATTGTTAGGAAGTAAAGATGTGTGTGTCTGTGTGAGAGAGATAGAAGGGAGAGACAGAGACAACAAGCGTTGGAAGAGTATGAAAAAAGTAAATGACAGTAGAAGGAAACAAATTTTGTTTAAGGCTAGAATAAACGAAGCAGTTTGTGGGCCCGGCTAAGGTTAAACAAAGTGAAATATTGATCAGGTTAAATGAAGTTAAATGAAAGATGCTGCCTGATGTTACTTTGGCGGTTGCTGCTGATGCACTCACGGGAAGTATTTCATCACTTTGAGCAGGTTTCCAAACCTGAACACGCGCACACACGCACACGCACAGCTGGTGTACAGGATCAAACCATGTCTTTGGCCACAAGTATTTCATTGTTCATTTCATTGGAAGGTTTGATTTGAATTAATAAGAGCCCTGCTGCATCCTTTCATTCAACCTAAAGTGGTGGCTAAAGGGGAAGTGACCACAGTCTCTCACACACCCACACACACATACACACACACTCACACACACACACACACACATGCAATCACTGCGGTGAGATGTATACACTTGCTCAACAGTTACACATGTTTGAATGAAGGACCAGACATCAAAAATCACCATGTATATCAAAATATGTGTTCAGAAGAGCGAAATCATAGCAGAGGCCGCATCTGGCTTCCCCCTCAGCGTCAAATCACACTCCCGCCGCCAGTGCTTCGCATGAGTTTACGTGTTTTACAGCGTGTCACAGCTCTGCAGAACTCATCAGCGTACGGCAGGCTGGAGTCCCTTGCAACGGCTGCTGGGGGGCTCTTTGCATCCATCTGGGTGGATGTTGGGACGATACATTCGGCCTTTTCCAGCAGGCGCCCGTCCATTACGCCTAGCTTTGAGATCCTTTTGTCGGGAGATCGCGACTTTTGACCGTCGGAGACCATAAAATGCAAACATTGTGCATGAAAATAAAAATTCTCCACAAGCGTGCTCTTGTTTGTGCAGACCTTGATGGTTAAAGATTAGCCCGTGAGATGAATCGATGGGCTCATACCCTTGTTATTCGTTTTCATTTCCCCTGGATTTTATGAGTTTCCGTTGCAACACTATCATTACGTTGCCTTTTTAAATTAGCACCTTGTGCAGTGGTCACGACCACGATAAAAAACTCCAGGATTCATGGTCTGAATAGTTGTGACTCGACTGACTCGCATAAGCTTTCAATGCAAACCTCAAAGCCAGTTATCATGAAAAATACTGAAATTACAGTTGTGGTGTGTTATATTGAAGTTCCATCTCTACATCTGCATTCATAATGTAATGCAGTGGGAAAGCACACTGGCATATTGAAGTAAAATGTGCTGAAGTTACTTGACACCTGTGAACCTTCTACAAGATTTGCTAACTTGGGATAAGACCTGGGTTTTTCATCAACTGGAACTTTTTGATTTTGCTGAATTGCGGCCCTTCCCCAGACTGAAAATCAGCCTTGGAAATGGGTTAGTGTGCAGAAAATATCTTGAGGCAACTGAACATCCTGAGTCCCTCCGAGCTCCTCCTTATCCTGACTGAGTCAGTTGTTAACGATGACTGACACACACACACACACTGCCTCTCCACCTGCTTCACACACCTCCCCACCCTCAACTCATCCTTTTTCGTCACGTCGACGCTGTCTCTCTGTTCTCTCGCTCTGTCCTGCTCTCCCTGTTGTGACACAGACGCAGGAATTTGCCGAGCAGGCCACATTCTCGCTGGGCTGCATGTTGTGGCTTAGTGAGAGATTAGAACGTGTGCGTGCGTGCGTGCGTTTGTGCGTGCGTGCGTGGGTGCGTTTGCGTGTTTTCGAGCTCATGTAGAGACTGTTCCGTCAGACCAGGAAGGAGAGTAAATATCTGGCATTCCTGTGAGAGGAGTTCTGTTTTTCAGGATGACATAATTGTGAACAATGTGACCCCTGTGCTACATTATCAACTTCACCGCCATTCGTGTGGGTGCACGCACACCTACACAGATACTGCAGCTAATGGGGTCTGGTGGAGGGTTGTGTGTACGTGACTGTGTTTGTTATTGTTGAAACCCTTTCAATTTATCTGTTCAATGACAGAACAGTATGGGCATAACCTTACCTCTACTTACCAGAGGCATGATCTGAAATGTTGGGCATGTTCTACAATATAGGAATAATTGCTATTGACATGTGAGCAGTCTCATAATATAGCATTACCACTACTACCACTACTACTACTACCACTGCTGCTGTTATTATTCTCATTCTCGTCATTATTGTTATCACTAAAACGTTTATTTCAAACTGATCCTGTTAGGCTTTTGTACCCAGTGCCCATGAAGTAGCCCTCAATCTCAAAAAGGTCGATGACCCCTGATCTTGGATGTAAATACAGTAGTACCTTGAGATATGAGTTGAATTTTTGCCAGAGCTCGTAAATCAATCTGCCTGTATCTTCAACTTTTTTTTTTAGATTTGAAATATCCCAAGTAACTTCAATCCTTCCTACCCCTGTAAAATATCTCTAAACCTCATTTATTATGTCGGAAAATATTTTTCAGCAATCAGTAGACATGTTGTGTTGATGTGGTACTGCCGATTTTTAGGCATTTTATGAAAAACATCATATCTTTCTGCGTGAATATCTCACATTATGACATGAAAACACGTGTCGTCTATCCAGGTAGGGCTCATACCTGTGCATGTCCTGAAGCACGACTCATAACTCGGATTTATACTCTTATCTCAAACAAAAATATGGACTCGGAGGAGGCTAGAATCTAAAAAAAAACTTGGATTTTGGATTTTTCATATGTCTAGATAGCACTGTACTGGGTATTGTGTGTGTGTGTGTGTGTGTGTGTGTGTGTGTGTGTGTGTGTCTGGTGTGTGTTAACTGAGTGTGTGTGCATCAGTTGTTGGCTGAGGCCTCTTGCATGTTAGTGACTGTACAGAATGTGGAGCAGCATTGCAAGGGGTCAACAAATGCACACACACACGCACGCACGCACGCACGCACGCACGCACACGTCCACGCTCACACACACACGCTCACACATTCATGTACTGTAAAAAGGGAAAAAAAATTGATCCCATGCCAGGGATTTGCCCATCTCATTTAATGGCAAGATAAACCAAACACACACATAAACACCTGATCTGCAAAGTATCATTCTGCTGACCTGTGCCAGTTTCGTCACTCACATGTGGCATAACATCTCTGCCCATGTACAGTACCGTCTGCATATGTCGCAGTGTTCTTCACGCTCTATCGCGGCACAGTTGCGACTCTGAAAAGTCGATTGATTTCATTTAAGAGATGAGACACCAAGATGTCAGTTCGCAGTTCAGTTGCAGTGTGTATGTCACACACGATGACATAATCACTGTGCAAATATGGGTTATCTTTGTGGTGTGGGCCATATTACAGTTGTGTTGGATGACAGAAGACCAACTATGTAGATAAATGTAAATTAGATATCAGCTGTCATTGAAGGAGGGATATCAATGTTCTCTTTTCACATCGCCCTGGTGCGACAGGTGGGGCAGCAGCATTATATTTTTTATGTTAATTGTATGGACGCGGACTTTCCCTGCCGAAAAATTCCAAATCAGTATTAGGTAATTTGGAGGAATCTGAAGCAGTATTCCTATTCAAACACATCCCCAAGTGTAGTACACAATTAAGTTATTTTGATGGATTTTTGGTTTCATCGGTTGTTTAGTGTTGACTTTTCTCGTGGAGGCCGAGGGGACCCGTATTGTTCGTCTGAGTTTACACGATCTGCTATATCATAACTCTCTACTGCCATCTAGTGGAGATCCATAGTTATCTTAGTATCTTACAGTCACCGCTATCCCCAACGATGTAGCAAAACCAATGTAGCTTTTTTCTCCACAGAGGAGGTCCAAGTTGTAACCTTTTCATGAATTTTCAGGCTCTCCAGTGGCAGGTAATTGATAGATTGAAAAGCTGAATTTAATTCAAAAGCCTGAAAGAAGATAAATGATCAATTGTACCCCTACAATTGCTCCTCTGGCAGCTGTAGAAGACGACACTAATATTGCATCACTCTACTCATTCATCTATCCTGTGGCCTCCGTGCATATCACTGCATTTTATGTCGTTGCTTATCAAATTCAAAATTCAAATTAATTTGCCAACAGTTTCCAGTGCCCCTGCTACATCCAGCAGAGGGGGATCTTGTGCACAAAGTAAAAACATATGCCTGCTCCAAGCTGTCATCCAATTTCAAACCGATGACTCAAAGCTTGAGGGAACCATCACCTTTTGTCGTCATCAATCTCTTTTCACTCTCAGACTTTCTTGCCCCTGTGAACACAAAGGGATGGGCACAGAAAAACCTCACACGCTAACGATAGAAAACATGGCATGAGCCTTTTCCCGGAAGTGATGCGACACAGTCGAGTTTGTATCACAACTCTGCACTTAAGTTGTTGGCTGAGTAATCAGAGTGGATACAGCTGTTCGCTTTGTTTGGAAAGCCACTTTGATGTGAAGCAGGCAGGCAAACATGAATTTCTCCCCTTCATTAGACTTAATTAGAATCAGAGGGAAGTACATGGTTTTAGCTAAATGCAGGGCTGTGGGTCCTCGTCCTCGAGTGTCATTGTTTTCCTCTCGCCTGCTCGGCGCAGTGACGTTTGACTCATAGATTTGCGATCCTCGCTTTTGCGATCCTCCTTTGTCGCGCGAGCGAGTACAATAGAACTGAAGAGGGCAGTGGCCACAACGGACTGTCAGCGAGCGGCTGGGGTCAAAGGTTGTGGTGCCGCTGTCCTTGGTGCTCGCAGCTGGCACAGAGATTTGTTGCTGAAAAATCCGGAAAAAGCCAAGTGCTCCTATTTATGGCCTACATTTTCCATTGCGTCGCTGTAAAGTTTCTGTCTGGGCGCTTTTTGACCCTTGGAACTTAAATCTTGGTGGCTGGAGTGCTTCTGCCCATTGTCACGATGAACTTTGCACGATAACGGCCCGTCTTGTCAATACAGAAGATGTGACAGTTTATTGCAAAAATTCTGGGTCACCACGGTAAAGGCCGTCATTATCTGGAGAAGCTGTAGCCAAACAAAGCTGTAACACTGCTTTTTTAATTAGACGTCGGCATGGGAACACCCACCAGAGTAAAGCTAATAACCTGGAGGAAGCGTCCCGGGTTTCAGCCTCGTGTCGCTTTAATGGTCACATACACACACACACACAGACACACAAATCCAGGCTGGAACATGGGTATTGATTTAAATGCTGAAGATGATGTGGGTTCAATGAGGCTGATTAGGCTGCAGCCAGAGGAGGTTCCTCTGCCTTCAAAGTCCTTTTAATACCCGACAAAAGATGCGACACCGCGTTCCCAGCATGTAATAAAGGTGGGAAAGGAAACCACACGCTGAAACTACCTCTGCGAGCGTTTCATGCAGGGCTGTGCAGCCATTGAATGTTTTTACTGGTAGTTGGGAAGAACTATTGGATTTCCTCATACTTCAAGACGTTTGTAAGTCCATATTAACAAAGCAATGTAAACCAATTTGCACCACAGTGTATGGCTTGAGAATCAAACTACCAATTATTCTATTTTCCTTGATATAGATTCTTTCAAAGCAAATGCAATGAGCAATTACTACAACTAATACTAGTACTAGGTGCAATGAAGACCTATTTAGTGTTGACTTCGGAAATACGGCCCTCAAATCAGTTGCGCGTGAGCATGGCTGTTTGAGGGGCAAGTTAAGTGTGTGCAGAATGGACAAAGTCGTTTTAAGTTTTCATCGTGATTTTAAGAGAGCTAGACCGAACTATTTGATTTATACATTCATTAGTTTGATATGAAAATTCTGAATCGGGGGTAGGTAAGTTAGATAAAAAGCCAAATGTCCACACAATTCAACCTAATCCATCGCAGCAATATAAAAGACATTTCTTAACAATTCTTAAAACATTTCTCAAAACTTTTTGGTCATTTTTACTGTTTTCCACGGTCCAATGTGAACTCTAATTGGTGTTATCTCTAGGCTGAAGAAGCTCTTTTTATTCTCCTGCGTTGTTCACCCGTTGCAGCGCTGTCTGTCTGGTGGGGCAGTCGATCAATGGATGCTTGGTCAGCCTCGCATCTCCTTGGCCGCTGTGTCTTTATGCTCCCTGATTAGGATCTTGCCGTCGGTTTGCAACAGGCCGGTCGCCTCAATGCCTAATATGGGGTTACACTTTCACTTTAGCCTGA
>OMPJ01041028.1:0-13578 GCA_900312935.1 Carapus acus
TTTTTACTAGGAGGCTCCCGTGGGACAACGCCTTGTGAGGATTGGTGGGAGGAGACCCTCTTGATTGGCTGCCCTCACTACCACCGGCTACATAAGAAGCAAGATGGCAGACGTCTGGTGGCAGCAGGCGGTTTCCCTCAGGCTTCCACTGTTCCAACTGGCCACCCTGAGTTTCTGAAAGAGAAAATTTGTATTAGTGACCTTAGTTATTGTGGAAAAGTAAGAGTGGGCTGCAGTTTTCTTTGAACGTGTTTTTTCCCTGGTTTTCTTAGTTAGCAAGGTAAGCTGATGTCATTTGGTTGTTTCGGGTTCAAGGTTAGAGATATTATTTAATAGACAGGGCTCCTTTTGTTTATTGTGTTTGCGCCCACTCTGAAATCTATGTGAAAGATCCTAGTAAAACTATTTCTGTTCTATTTTTCAAAGAAAGAGTCAGTGGTCACTTGGGACTTTGGGAGACTGGGGCCTTACCTTGTTGTGCCTCAGAACCCCTAGACTGGGGCATAACACATGCGTTGCAGGAGCACAGAGCCATGGGACAAAAGATCTATGTCAATAGCACTGATATTGTTTATGAATTGCATCCCTGCTATGAAGTTGTTAACTTATCTAATGTATTTGCAAGCCCCGCTTCCATACAGTGCATATCTATACACAGTATATTTCACTCAGCTTATTCTCTTTTCTTACAGTGTGTGAAAATTTACCTGTGATAATGTCTGTCATTTACTTCAAACAGCTCCACACCCCCACAAATTTTCTGGTGCTCTCCCTGGCTGTGGCTGATTTTCTGGTAGGCCTTGTCCTTTATCCCATCTACCTCACTTTCTCTGTGACTTGGTGTCTTTATGAGGCACACCCGATGTGTCAGTTAAGAGACAGTTTAGATTGTGTTTTATGCGCTTCTTCTTTGTGCACTTATGTGGCATTTCTATTGACAGATACTATGCTGTGTGTAAGCCTCTGACATATAGTGCTAAAATCAATAATTGGGTTGCTGCAGTCATAATTTTAGTGTGTTGGGGTATTGCTGCTCTAACTGCAGTTATTATCGCATATGCTCAATTCAGCCATGGAAAATGTGGGGGGATTGCTTGATTGATGCTGTGCTGAGAAATCTTACAGCAGCAATCTTTTTATACACATTTTACCTCCCAGCCCTCATAATGATAATCATCTATTTGAAAATTTTCCTTGTGGCACAGAAACAGGCTCGCACAATCAAGAACACAAAGTCTGGAGCAACTGTCACCAAAGTAGAGAAAAAGGCAACAAAAACCCTGGCTATCATTATGGGAGTCTTTCTATTATGTGTGACTCCGTACTTTATTTGTGTTGTGGTCGACCTCCTTGGTAATGAGGTCATACCGCTCGCTGTCAGTGAAACTCTGGTCTGGATCGGTTTGTTTAATTCAATGCTCAACCCTTTTATCTACGGCTTCTTCTACAGTTGGTTCAGACTAGCTTTCAAAATGATCATCACTGGGAAGATATTTCAAGGTGATTTTACTAGCTCAAAATTGCATTAAATATTTCATTGTTAAATGTTTGAATGCCACTCTTATTGGAATGTCAGTAATACTAATGTTCAAATTTCATGTTCAATCCGAATATTTATTCCCTCTTCCACAGCTGGCTGAGGAGGGCTTTTAAAATGGTTGTCTGAATTTCAGAATGTCTGCAGTTCTCCGTCCTTTCTCACTGGTCCTCTAAAGTCCAAATCTGTCTCATCTGTGAATATATATAATATAATAATAATGATATAATATATATAATAATTTTACTGCTCTACATTGTAAACTACAGAGGTATCCATTCGTTACACAGCATGAACGGTATGGAAATGTAAAATATCATATATTTACAATGACAAAGTTGTTCTGTAAAACTATCACATTTTGACATTGACACTACAAGATGAACTGTTTTGCTGTGTACCTTTTTCTTTCCCATTTGGGCCTGATGAAGTACTGAAAAAGAAAGAAATTACTCCCAATTTGGCCTCTCCCTTTCATTTTTGTCGGCAGTCTCTTCCCGCCTTCAGACTTTAGTTCACACAACACCACAAACATAAAAAATACTGGTGCAAATCTTGTTGTTGCCTTTCACATCTATTAGCAACGGTCCTATAATCATATATATATTTTTCATACCACAGTTCATATCACATTGTCCAATCAAACCAACATTTGCTGCTGTTGTTATCACAAAACATGGAATTTTACTGCTGTGTCCTGTTGTGGTCCATCCCAGTTGGCTGGACCTAACATCGGTTTGTACTGTTATGTTGGGTAGTAATGGACCATTACAGGAATTTTTGAATCAACACAACAATTAAAAAAAGAATCACATAACAGTTTCAAAATCGGATATTTCAAGTACAAAGGCAGATATTCAACAGAGTCGTAGAGTAAACATATACACATGCATGACTGCCTGCGTGCCTGTTCACACACACCTACACACGCACGCACACATACACAGAGAGAGAGAGAGAGAGAGAGACAGAGAGAGAGACAGAGAGAGAGAGAGTCCAGGGGTGGTGTTGTTTTCATGTTTTTGTCGCTGGCTTCCAGTCTGTGCACTTTCATTGGACAATGCACCATGAGCCGTCCCAATAAATGTGAGATTCAAACACACAGATTTGCACCATCACCTTTATGTGTGCGTGGTGTTACTTGTCGACTTGTTCGCTCAGATAAGGAGGAGGTCCTTCTTTGGGAGCTACACTGTTTTACTTTATCTGTGTGTTTTCCTTAACAGGCAGCAGAACTATGAGAACCATGGGACAAGAAATCTATGTCAATAGCACTAATATTGTTTATGAATTGCATCCCTGCTATGAAGTTGTTAACCTTTCTTATGTATTTGCAAGCACCCCTTCCATACACTGTATACTTATAAATATTTCACTGAGCTTATTCTCATGTGTTACAGTGTGTGGAAATTTACTCGTAATAATCTCTGTTGTGTACTTCAAACAGCTCCACACTCCCACAAACTTTCTGGTGCTCTCTCTGGCTGTTGCTGACGTGCTGGTAGGCCTTGTCCTTTATCCTCTCTACCTCACCTTCTCCATGACTTTGTGTGTTTATGAGGCACATTTGATATGTCAATTAAGAGACAGCTTAGATACTGTTATATGCGTCTCCTCAGTTCTGCACTTATGTAGCATTTCCATTGACAGATACTATGCTGTATGTAAGCCTCTGACATATAATGTTAAAATCAATAATCGGGTTGCTGCTGCCATGATTTTAGTGTGCTGGGGTATTGGTGTTCTAAATGCAGTTATTGCCACATATGCTCAAGTCAACCATGGAAAATGTGGGGAGGATTGCCTTGTTGGTGCTGTGCTGGCAAATCTTATGGCATTAATCGCAGCATTTTACCTCCCAGCTCTCATCATGATCATTTTTTACTTCAAGATCTTCCTTGTTGCACAGAAACAGGCCTGCAGCATCAAGAACACAAAGTCTGGGGACACTATCACCAAAATAGAGAGAAAGGCGACAAAAACTCTGGCCATTATCATGGGAGTCTTTCTATTATGTATCAGTCCTTACTGTATTTGTGTTGTGGTCGACCTCCTCAGTACCGAGGTGATACCGCTCACTGTCAGTGAAACTCTGAGCTGGATTGGCTTGTTTAATTCAACGCTCAACCCTTTTATTTATGGCTTCTTCTACCGTTGGTTCAGAATAGCTTTCAAGATGATCATTACTGGGAAGATATTTCAAGGGGATTTTACAAGTGTAAAACTGCATTAAGTTATTTATTGTTAAATATTACGACATCATTAATACTTCTTGCAAAAGCAAACTATGAACAATACAATCAATTCCGTTTTGTGTGTAAGTCTGTAATGAATGAAAGTTAAATAAAAAAATTGAAAAAGATTTTTTTTTTTTAAATTGTCAATTACAAAAAATTCGTCAAAATCACATTTTGACATTGACACTAGCAAACTATGAGCAATACAATCAATTCAGTTTTGCGTGTAAGTCTGTAATGAATGAAAGTTAAATAAAAAATTGAAAAAGATTTTTTTTTTTAAATTGTCAGTTACAGAAATTTGTCAAAATCACATTTTGACATTGACACTGCTAGATGACATGTTTTGCAGTGTAGCTTTTTCCTTCCCATTGGAGCATGACACAATCCTAAAAAAAATAAAGAGGTGATTCCCAACTCGTCCGCTCCCTCTCATTTTTGTCGGCAGTCTCTTTTCTCCCTCAGATTTGAGTTTTGCCCCAGAGGAATGGGACCTAATCAAGTTGCTTTGCCAACACCAGCTTGTTGGTCGTTCTCCTCTCGTGGTTGCATTTCACACCTTTTAAGAACCGTGTCATCATCATATGTATTTTTCCATATTGCCGTTCATATCTCCGCCATCATGGGGGCATCCTCACTCTGTGGGACCCATTTGTGGTACAGATGTCCCTGTGCACTGTGCCATCCACTTGGGTATGATGCTCTAAAGCGACACTAAATATCAAAACACAACATCACAAACATTGGAAAATGTTGGTTCAAATCTAATGGTAGTATTTTACATCTATCAGCAACCGTCTCATTATCATTTATATTTTTTCATGTCACATTGTTCAGTCAAACCAAGCTTTTTACTACTTGCTACAGCAAACTATAAATAATACAATCGATTCAATATTGTGTGTATGTCTGTGATAAATAGAGGTAGAATTGAAAAAAAATTGGTCCCTGTGGTAATAAGTTTGGTGTCAGAACTGGCTCACGCTGTTAAACTGAAGAGGTGTAATTTTTTTTTTGTGTCTTTATTGTGTAATTTTCTGAGTGTCTGTCCCCTCTTATTGCATCTCCCAAGTCCAAATTTGTCTTCTCTTGTCCAAATGTCTTTCTCACATTGGACATAAGCTTTGAGAGTTGACTTGTCGCTAGATTTTCATAGCCTTGATTTCACTCCCCTCTCGGGGAGGCTTGGGATGTAACGGCTGCTATGTCCTGTTGCTTTTCCAAACCCATTTTTGGATGCGGACCTGTAAATCCAACAGGATCTTGGCTTCGTCGTTTTCCACCATCATGGGGGCCTCCACATCCTATTATAATAGTACCTTCATGTACGGGCAAGTCAAGGTATGAGTAGTTTGAGATACGAGGCATCTGCCGATCCATATTTTTGTCTGGGACATGAGTGGAAATCCGAATTACAAGTTGTGATTGGGGACACCAGTGCTAGTTAGGGCACGTGTACACACTATTTATGATGGCTCTGGCTATCTACGATGACTTGAAACAAACAACAATCACTGAGCTTCAGCATTGGAAGAATGAATCAAGGCTAGTCACGGGTAGTCTGATGAGAGGAGAACGAACCCAATTGAAAAGTAAGCCTGTCCAAGAAGTTTAAAGGGTGTAGTGGCAAGGTTCCCCACCAGGGCGTGCACTACACTGCCCCACATTGGAGGAGAGGAGTGGAGGAGTAAAGTAAGAACAGCCAGGCATTTTAACAGTGTTGAGGAATGACGAGCTTTCTTTTGGTCAAAGGTGAGAGTTGATAGCCCTTGTCAAAAATAAGCTAGCAAACACTTTTAGTCGCCGAAAGTACCTCAAGTGAGACAATCCACGTCATCTGACGATACGAAGTCATGGTTAAGAGGAACGTTTAGAGGACATTTTCGGGTTTTTATTGGAAAGCAAAGGCTTTGATTCAGGTTTACCCCGGGATAATGATGGTGAGCTACAGCCCTGTGGAAACAGACCACACTAGATAACACAATCGCTGAGAAGACTACAGTCTGAACGGTCTTCTAACCCAGCAACCACCGGACCAAACAGGAGTGGAAGGGATTAGATAATTGAAAACAAGGGAGTCTGAACTCTTGGCTTCAACCGAACTTTGAACCTGAACTGAACTTGAACTGAACTTTGAACTGAACTTTGAGCTTGAACTGAACTTGAATTGAACTTTGAACTTGAACTTAGCTCTGAATTTAAATTTTGAATGATTTGGATTTGAATTTTCGCTGTTTCGATACCCGGCTTGAATTTTTTCTTATTTTCTATGAATGGTTGAGACGGTGTTTATATTTTGCTTATTGTATAATTGTCCTCGGCTTTTTCACTGTTGTTTCATCAAAAGGGAGTTTAACTGCAAACCAAATTGTGCTGTGGGGGGTGTTTACTATGGGTAAAACATAGTCAATCCTTCCTTAGCCCATTCTCATCCTATGATTATATTAACATTGTGACCAAGTGGTCCGGGTTACAGAAGGCCACATTCCCCAACAAGTGTTATACTGTGACAAAACCAGATTATTCTGTGGAAAAAAGAAATGTTTGTAACGGATTGAAATGATCCGATTCCCACTGTACTGTCTGACAATATAGAAATAAGAGGGAGAGAATTAACTGAGGCCTGAAGGCAGGGGGTGCTGCACAAAGCTGCTCATCACATCATACTACAAAGCAGCAACGTCAGAAGTGTGTTTCTCTACATCCACACTGACACAAGCACACAAACATACACACGGTTTGCAGTTTTCAATGTGCTGTCCCTGGCTGCCGTTCCCTGAATTTTCATTGGGCAATAAAAGCTGAACAATTATGTTAATGAGACAGAGGCTGATAAATGTGAAGGGCCAAAGATTTGCACCTACACCCTCATGTTTGTGGTGTTCCGTGAGGTGCCTGACTGTGCACACAGTCAGATGTTGTTGTAGATTTCTTCCTTTGAGAGTTTGATGTTTTTTCTCTGACACTGTATGTGTTTTACTTCATGGACTGCAGGAGCACAAAACCATGGAACAAGAAATTTTGCCCAATAGCACTGATATTGTTTATGAATTGCATCCCTGCTATGAAATTATTAACTTCTCTTATGTACTTGCAAGCTCCCCTTCTATACAATGCATACTTATATATATTTCACTTGGCTTAATCTCTGTGATTACAGTGTGTGGAAATTTACTCGTAATAATCTCTGTTGGTTACTTCAAACAGCTCCACACTCCCACCAACTTGCTCGTGCTCTCTCTGGCTATGACGGACGTGTTGGTAGGCCTTGTTCTTTTTCCTCTCAGCCTCGCCTACACTCTCTCCTTGTGTGTTTATGAGGCACACATGTTTTGTAGAATGCGAGACAGCTTGGATGGCATTCTGTCTGCTTCCTCTATACTGCACTTGTGCTGTATCTCCATTGACAGATACTATGCTGTGTGTAAGCCTCTGACATACAGTACTAAAGTGAATAATCGTGTTGCTGCGGGCATGATCCTGGTGTGTTGGAGTCTAGCTGCTTTAACTGGAATTATTGTGATATATGCTAGTTTCAACCAAGGAAAATGTGAGGGAGATTGCGAAGTTGATGTTCTTATAGGAAATCTTACAGGAATAATGATAGTATTTTACCTCCCAGCCCTCATTATGTTAACTATATATTTGAAGATCTTCCTTGTGGCACAGAAACAGGCTCGCAGCATCCAGAACACAAAATCTGGGGCAACTGTCAGCAAAATGGAGAAAAAGGCAACAAAAACTCTGGCTATAGTTATGGGAGTCTTTCTGTTATGTATGACTCCGTACTTTATTTGTATTGTACTAGAACTCTTGAGTAATGAGGCAATACCTCTCGCCGTCATCGAGGCTCTGAACTGGCTCACACTGTTTAATTCCATGCTCAACCCTTTTATTTATGGCTTCTTCTACCGCTGGTTCAGAAAAGCTTTCAAAATGATCCTGACTGGGAAGATATTTCAAGGTGATTTAACAAACTCAAAGCTGTTTTGATTATTTAGAATTTTGGTGTCAACAATTTTATATGTCAGAATGTTAAGCACCAACATCTTCCTTGCAGTGGACGTAAGCTTTGAGAGTTTGAGGTGTTGCTGGTTTCTTGTTGGATAAATTTCTGAATCTGTATGAAGTTGGTGCATCTGCTCTGTGCTGCTCAGACCCAGCTGGGGGGATTTGTTTTACACAGCAAGGGGAATAAGTGGAAAAGCATGTGGCGTGTGATAAACATCTCTCCCCTCCTAAGCCGGTCTGAGCAACTGTGACAGCTCACACAAACTATACATCAGTGTTTAGTGATGTCCTGTAAGAGTCAGTACTATGGCACTGATGTAGATTTTAGAATAAAAAAAATGGATATCCCAACGTGTTGGTACTGATGAGGAATTCAGAGCATGAAACATTTTGTGGAATTTCAATGAGCCCACACACACACACACACACACACACGCACACACACATGCATGTGCACACACGCACATGCATGCACACGCACACCTACATGGCCACATAAGCACAGACTGGGGTACATCCTTCTCTAATAACATGTAATGCACAGAAACTTAAGAATTCAGGACATTCAGGAAACTTTATTGTCGTTACAACAATTCACATTGTGTAACAAAAATTCGAGACGGCAAGAATGATTGAATAAGCACAGCATAGTGATTGAAAATATCACAAAAACAGATATAGTACGCACAAGCATGCATACTTACATGGCCGCATGCACACAGACTTGGGTTTTTCCTTTACTAATGACATAAAATGTGTAGAAACTTCAGAATGATTACATAAGCACCAGAACAAGAATTGGAAATATCTCAAAAACAGATGTAGTACATGCTCGTACACACACACACACGCACACACACACGCACACACACACGCACACACACACACACAGACACTTTCTCTTGGTTGTCTCTGACTGCCATTCTCTGCATTTTAAGTGGACAATGTAACAAAAAAAATAAAAAAAATGCTAATGAGACAGAGGCTAATAAATGTGACGGCTAAAGATTTGCACCAACACCCTTGTGTTTGTGATGTTGCTTGTGGTGCCTGACTGTGTACACAGTCACACATTGCAGATTTCCTCCTTTGGGAATTAGACATGATTTTCCTCTGATAACTGTAAGTGTTCTCTTTCATGGTTTGCTGGAGTACGAAACCATGGAACAAGATATCTTGCTCAATAGCACTAATATTGTTTATGAATTGCATCCCTGCAATGAAGTCATTAATTTTTCTTATGTACTTGCACGCTCCCCTTCCATACAATGCATTCTTATTTATGTTTCGCTTGGTTTAATCTCTGTTGTTACAGTGTGTGGAAATTTACTTGTAATAATCTCTGTTGGTTACTTCAAACAGCTCCACACTCCCACCAACTTGCTCGTGCTCTCTCTGGCCATGACGGACGTGTTGGTAGGCCTTATTCTTTTTCCTCTCAGCCTCGCCTTCACTCTCACCTCGTGTGTTTATGAGACACACATGTTTTGTAGAATGCGAGACAGCTTGGATGGCATTTTGTGTGCTTCCTCTATTCTGCACTTGTGCTGCATTTCCATTGACAGATACTATGCTGTGTGTAAGCCTCTGACATACAGTACGAAAGTAAATAATCGGGTTGCTGCGGGCATGATCCTGGTGTGTTGGAGTTTAGCTGCAATAGTTGGAATTATTGTGATATATGCTAGTTTCAACCAAGGAAAATGTGAGGGAGATTGTGCAGTTGATGTTTTGATAGGAAATCTTGCAGGAGTAATGATTGTATTTTACCTCCCAGCCTTCATAATGATTATTATCTATTTGAGGATCTTCCTTGTTGCAATGAAACAGGCTCGAAGCATCCAGAACACAAAGTCTGGAGCAACTGTCAGCAAAATGGAGAGAAAAGCAACAAAAACTCTGGCTATAGTTATGGGAGTCTTTCTATTATGTATGACCCCATACTTCATTTGTGTTGTACGAGAACTCTTGAGTAATGAGACAATACCTCTTGCTGTCATTGAGGCTCTGAACTGGCTCACACTGTTTAATTCCATGCTCAACCCTTTTATTTATGGCTTTTTCTACCGCTGGTTCAGAAAAGCTTTCAAAATGATCCTGACAGGAAAGATATTTCAAGGTGATTTAACAAACTCAAAGCTGTTTTGATTATTTAGACCTTAAATGTCACTCACTGTACATGTCTGAATGTTAAGCACTAACATCTTCCTTACAGTGGACGTAAGCTTCGACAGTTTGAGGTGTTGCAGGTTTCTTGTTAGATAAATCTTTGAATCTGTATGAAGTTGAGACATCTGCTCTGTGCCACCCATACCCAGCTAGGGGGATTTGTTTTAAGCAATATGGGGAATAAGTGGAAAAGCATCTAGTGTATGATAAACATTCCTCCCCTCGTGTTCTGGTCTGAGCACCTTTGACGGCTCGCACAAAATATGCAACAATGTTCAGTGATGTCTTGTAAGTGCTGATACTATGACATTGATGTAGATTTTAGAAATAAAAAATTGATATCCCAATGTGTTATTCCTTATGAGGAATCTATATTCTGAAACATTCTGTGGAATTAAAATGAACCTTGATACACACATGCATGCTCACAGACTCGGCTACTTCCATTTCTGATATAATTAAATGCATGGAACCGTCAAAATGCTTGAATGAATATAGAATGATTTTTGGAAATATCACAAAAACCAATATAGTGGATTGAAAGTGGTGAGGGAGTGTGAAAAAATGCAAACAAGTGGGAGCGATGGCAAACAATATTCATACTGTGGCTGAATTACAGCCCTCTAAAAACGCAGGAGGTGAACTTGTACATATGGTTTCAAGGACATTCAAATTTATTTCACAAGGTCTCGTCTCATTGAGTGTGGGAGCATATCATACGTTGCCGTGCCAGCTTTTTCATTTGCCAGTGAGCTCTTCCGATTTGCCTACTTTCACGTACTGGCTGCATAGATCCACGGACATATACACCAGGAGGAGTCATACAACCAGAGCGTTTGGGACCTCATCAGAGCCCCCATCAAATTACACACTGCAGCTCACAAGCGCACTGGCACACACAGGACAATAGAGAACTCACACTCACACATTGATACCCACACAACAAACACCCACACACTGTGTTTAGTGTTCTACCCTCCCTCCCTCTCATACTTGAAGACACTGTTGCATGTTGGGGTTTTTTTTTTTGCAACTAAGTACTTGCTTAATAATTTGTACATTCCGCTTGCGCTGCCACTTTCATTTCACTGCACATCCTGTATATGAATGTGATGAATAAATAGATCAAAACAACAAACAGCCTCTACAGCCTCTTGTCATCAACGACATTCAGGTGGAAAGGATGAAATGTTTCGGATTCCTGGGACAGCAGTTCGTTCACCAACAAAACAGCCATAGTAAAAAAAAAAAAAAAAAAAAAAAAAAAGAAAGGCAAAGGCTTAACTTCATCAGGCTGCTGATTGGATACAGACAAAAAACAGATGTAGTAGACTGAAAGACCGAGCTGAGTCTGAACTCCCCCCCTGTGTTCCCAGATTGTGGATTTCCTGACTGCCAGGCCCTCAATGGTCAGGGTGGGCAGACGCATCCCTACCCTACTGGAGTGCCCCAGGGTTGCGTCCTCAGACCTCCTTCGTTTGTCCCTGCACAAACTCGACTGTGTGTCCAGCCACGGCTTCAACCCCGATGGGTGAGCAGTTACAAGTACGAGGTAGTCCACATCACAGAGGACTTGACGTGGACAACAAACACCCTGGTGAGGGGGCTAGAGAGCGCTGCTATCGTCTCCTCTATGATCCCTCGTGCTTTCTACTCTGGAGCTGTAGAAAGTATCGTGAAATGAAGCATTACTGCCTGGTTTGGCCGCAGCTGTGCACAGGTTGGGAGGGCACAGCAGAGCAGAGTGTGCTCAGCTGAGCAGGCTACCAGCACGCAACAACCCCCACTACGGGACATATACACCAGGGAAGTGTAGACACAGAGCCTGTGGAATCATGAACAGAGTTCCTTCAGACAGGCCATTAGAATCATGAAAAATAACCTCACAGGGCCACCACTAAAACACAAACATTACCATTCACACATACACACAAACAGATGCACCTACAGTAACATAATGAATACAACCATTTACCGATACCACCCCAACCCATACACACACACACACACACACAAACACAGAGTATGTGCTGGTCTACCTTCCCTCCCTCCAACACTCATCGACATTGTTGTTTGTTTTTTGCCAATAAGTATATTACTTGCTGAATAATTTGCACATTCCTCTTGCACTGCCATTTTGATTTCACTGCAGATCCTGTATGAGTGAGTGACTAAAAAGAATTAAGTACCAGGACTTGGATCACCACCACCCGTCATGAACTTCTCCCCAGACTTACGGGCGAAAGCCCAGAATACTTTCAAAGAGGAGGAACAAAAATAGGTCCAAAGTCTTTATTTTGGTACAACATAGACAGTCAGGCATCACAAGCAACACCACAAACATAAAAGCCACTGGTGCAAATCTGGTTGCCTTTCACATCTATTGACCGCGTATTAGTAATAACCCCTTCCTCACTTGAGGATGATGTTGTTGTTCCCTTTTGCCATTTTCAAGATTTTTAATGCTTAATCTTCCTCTCCCTGACTATTCCTTGAGCATGTTACTGATAAAACTCTTGATCTTGAATTTGGAAGGGCACAGAATATGGCTGCCCCCTCACTCCTTACGATGTGTGTTCCTACACAATAATGTTATTTCATTTCGGAATTGCTTCTGCCACATGTCAATGGCTGGCAATTGCTTGGAACAGGTAAAAATGGCAACTTGTAAAATAAAATGACATCTGAGTAAAATTAGGCCTGAGCATAACGTAAATTAGCAATTGCATCAGCTACAGGACACGCACACACGCACACGCACGCACGCCTACATGGTCACATGCGCACAGATTGGGTACATCTTTCTCTAATAACATATAATGCATAGAAACTAAAGAATGATTGAATAAGCACAGAACGATATTTGGAAATATCACAAAAACAGATAAAGTACGCGCAAGCATGCAGACTTACATGGCCGCATACACACTGCACAGACTTGGGTACTTCTTCTACTAATAACATACAGTATAATGCATTGAAACTTAAGAATGATTAAATGAGCGTAGAATGATTTTTGGAAATATCACAAAAACAGATGTAATATATGCTCCTTCGCGCGCACACACAAACACATACACACGCACACACGCACACACACTGATTGTAGTTTTAAGTTTGTCAACCTTCCCTGCATTTTCATTGGACATTGGAATATAAAATATTATGCTAACGCATGCACACACACACACACACACACACACACGCACGCGCACGCACACGCACGCACGCACACACACACACGCACACAGACATTGTAGTTGTCAGTTTGTTGCCCATCCCTTAATTTTCATCAGGCAATTATGCTAAATAAGACAGGGACTAATAAAAGTGACATGCTACAGATTTGCACCAGTACCCCCGTGTTTGTGGTAATATGTGTGGTGCCTGACTGTTTACACTGTCATAGCCGACCTCTCCCTTTGGTAATTAGATGTTCTTTCTCTGACAACTGCGTGTGTTTTCACTCATGGTTTGCAGGAGCGCAAAACCATGGAACAAGAAGTCTTGCTCAATAGCACTAATATTGTTTATGAATTGCATCCCTGCTATGAAGTTTTTAACTTTTCTTATGTACATGTGCATTCCCCTTCCATACAGTGTATACTCATATATGTTTCATTT
>OMPJ01041029.1:0-50028 GCA_900312935.1 Carapus acus
GAAGAAGATGGCTTGACTTGTTGTAGTGGCGTTTCAGAATGTGCCTTTTGTTGTGGAGCTGGGCATTTATGCTTTGTGTTTCTTGTGGTTTTGGGGCCAGCAATGTAGTACTCACAGGGAGAGCTGCGCGAGTCTGTCTAGACATGAGTCGTTCAGCAGGGGAGCCTAAGGTGGAATCACGGGGGATGTTCCTCATATTCAGAAGATTGAGGAAGACGTCAGTTCCATCCCTGTGCGACTTCTCCATCAGCTGCTTTGCGCTGCGCACTGCTCTCGCTGCAAGCCTGTTTGATTGTGGGTATTCGGGGCTGCTGGTTACATGAGCAAAGTCCCATTGTGTTTAAAAAATCTTTGAAGTGCCGGCTGGTGTACTGCGTTGCATTGTCGGTGAGTAGAGTGTGGGGGGTGCCATGAACTGAGAAGTGCCTCTTCAGCTTTTAGATCACACTGGATGATGTCATGTCACGGAGGAGGTCGATCTCAAACCAGCCTGAATAAGAGTCCACCAGTACCTGATAGTGTTTTCCTCACCAGTCAAAGACGTCTGCTGCCACTGTGGACCATGTAAGGACTGGATGGAGGTGGAGCGGCTCTTTTGGCTGAAGGCACTTACTGCTTTTACACACTGCACATGAGAGTAGCTACTTGGTGATATTTCTTGACATTGATGGCCAAAAGATGATGCTCCTCGCCCTGCGCTTTGTCGCCTCGACACCTGGATGGCCTTTGTGCACAATGCTGATGTATTCTCTCTGCAGGGAGAGGAGAACAACTGCTCTTTGGCCTTTCATCACAATGCCGTTTTCTACAGCAAGTTCATCTCTGTAGGGCAAGAAGAGACGCACAGCAGGTTCAAGATGGTGTTCTTTGTGCGGCCATCCTGACTGTATTACAGTGCTCAGAGTCTGAAGCACTGTGTCCTTAACCGTATGCTCCCTGAGTTCCTCCAGACGTGCTGTGGAGATGTAGCTCACTGACAACATATCGAAGGTGTCATCGCTAGTTGGGCCTTCTGGCACTAAAGGATCTGGAGCTCTGGAGAGTGCGTCAGCCAGGTACATCTGCCTGCCTTTTTTGTACACCAGGGTGATGTCATAACTCTGTAGTCTTAGCAGCATCTGCTGGAGGCGGGCAGGGGCAGCATGAATCAGTTTCTTTAAGATGGTAATCAAGGGTTGCTGGTCAGTTTCCATCAAAACAAGTTTCTCTTAAAGTAGTCCAGAAATCTTGCACATGTAAACACGACAGTGAGAAGCTCCTTCTCTATTTGAGCGTATCGCATTTCAGTGTCTGTCAGGGTGCGTGATGCAAAAGCTACTGGTCTGTCATTTTGCATGCATGCAGCTCCAAGTCCGAAGCAAGATGCATCACAGGTCAGGGTTATTGGCTCTGTGACGTCATAGTAGGCCAGAACAGGGGGGCTGGCAAGGCACGACTTAGGTTTGTCGAATGCCTCCTGGTGCTGCCGAAACCAGCACCACATCGTCTCTTTATGAGTGAGTTGTCTTAATGGGGCCTCAATGTCGCTGAAGTGTGGGACGTACTTTGAAAGGAAGTTCACCATGCCAAGGAAGCGCTGCAATGAAGCGACGTCGGTTGGGACTGGCATGTTGGTGATGGCTGTGGTTTTGGCAGGGTCAGCTTTGAGACCTTTGCCTGTGAAGACGTGGCCGACATAACTCACTTCGCTGAGGCGGAACTTGCATTTGTGTGGATTGAGTCTCAGGTTGACTTCCTTTGCACGATGGAGCACCTTTCTGAGGTTGGCGTCATATTCTGAGATGTCCTGACCACCTATGATGATGTCATCCATTATCGCTGAGCAGGGTAAATCAGCAAACAGCTGTTCCATGGAATGCTGGAAAACCACACTGGCAGAATTAATGCCAAAAGGCATCCGCAGGAACCTGTAGCGCCCAAATGGAGTGCTGAATGTGGTCAGTAGAGAGGATTTTTCATCCAGACAAATCTGCCAAAAGGAGTTCCTGGCATCTAAGACTGAAAAAACTGTTGCTCCTGACATCTTTGCAGCTACCTCTTCTACACTGCGCATAGGGTGGTGTGGTCTCTTTAACGCCGTGTTGAGATCTTTGGGATTGATACAGAGCCTGATTTCTTGCTTGTCCTTTTTGTGCGCAACAACAATCGATGAGACCCAGTCAGTGGGTTCTGTGACTGGTGTTATCACATTTAGGTTTTCTAAGCGTTCCAGCTCTGCTTTGACTCTTTCTTGCATCGCAACAGGGATGCAGTGAGCTGGCCTCACTACAGGATGCACATTAGGGTCCGGAATCATAGGATAAGTGACAGGAAGTTTTCCAAGGTCATTGCTGAATAACTCTTTGTACTGCGTGAGGATTTCTTTGCTGAAATCTGTGTTGGGTTCCATAGCAACATGGTGGACTTCTGAGTTCATCATGACAATTCCCATACTGATGCAGGCTTGGAAGCCCAGGAGTAGCTGCACATCTTTGTCCACGACAAAGAATGGTAGTGAATAATGCACCCCTTTAAAACTGCAGGGCAGTGTGGCGATGCCAGCTGTCTCAATTCTGTTCCCACCATAAGCAATAAGACTGGCTGGCTTGTTTGGACGCTCAGGCTGCTCTCTGTTGGTCACTTTTTTGAAAGTCCTTAATGACAGTGCATTGCATTTTGCTTCTGTGTCCACTATACCTGAGTAAGGCATCATATATAACCGTCAATCGGTGTTGCCGCTAGGTATGGTGGCTCACTAGGGACAATAGACAAAGTCCAGCCAGCTGATCAACAGTATAGTAAGTGGAAAAAGTATGGCTTCTTCTGTCTTTTCTTTGTCTCTCATTTCCTTCTGTCTGCCATTTACCGCTGCTATTTTTAGTCACGGGCACGTCACAATCCATTTTGGTTTTCACTGCCCAGACCCAGACCTCATCTACACTTCGCCCTTGAAATCCTTCATGTACTCCAAGGGCTCAAGGCATGAGTCGAGAGCTGCAGCTCTGCAGTGGTTGTGGCCAAAATCACGCTCTCACCTCGCGACGGCTATTCCTCTCCCAACCACTAGATGGGAGTGTGTGTTTGGAAGGCATTCACCGGCATCGAGTTAGCCGGAAGCTACACAAGACACAAAGAAACGTTTTACTGGTTATTAATAATCTTACTTGTTGTGATTGAGGAGACGCGTTGGTGAAATGTAGATGCATTGTCTCATTTTCAACTAATCGCGTTTTCAACTAATCCCAGTATTTCCCCTGATTATCTATGATCGTACAAACAGAATACTAAATGGCCATCTGTACATCTGGCAGGGCATGATGGGATAAAGCACAGTTCCCTGGCAAATATCCTCCGTGAATACCGTCTGCGTGCGAGGATCTATTCGTAGAGTCAAAACAAAAATATAAAGAAGTCCACGTTGAGGTGCAATAAGAATGTTGTGTTTGGTGTGGCTATTTTGGGTGACCGTCAGTCAGACTGTTGTGTGTGCGGTACAGAGGGGGATCTGTAAGCTGTACAACTCATACTTACCTGGCAGGGGAGATACCATGATCAAGAAGGTGGTTCACCCAGGGCGAGGCTCAGCCATTGCACTCCGGTTGTGCTGACCCCTGCGAATTCCCCAAATGTGGGAATCTCGACTGCATAATTTCTGGTAGTGGGGGACTGCGTTCGCGCTCTCCCCTGATTTTCTTGTTAAATAATAAGTATCCGTGCTAATTGCATTTCACGTGTTGGGTTTGTTTCGTGTTAGTAAATCTCGCGGCTTCTCTCTACTGAAGTACGAAGTTGCAAAAGTGAATGACTGCTCATCGTGTGCTTGTGCCTTAATTTTTTTGTCACACGTCATTCATATCACCTAAATTAATATAATTGAAAAGTAATTCGTCAGCGGATGGTTTGTGTCTATTGACAATCTATAGGAAAGCCTTCTGACGTAGTCATTTTACTAATCATTTTACGAGGACGATATAGTGATGTGTAACATAAGAGATTCAATTGTGAAGGTCCGTATATCTCTGTCTGGTTTTGAGTTGTGATGATATGGCATGGAGTATCGTATGAGTTACACTTACTTTTGTGTACCAGCAGAGACCGCCAGAGCTCAATTTAATTTCGTGCGAATGAAATATCGACGCCGACTCTTTTATTTTCATTGTAGCTCCCTCGAATAGGTTCAGAATCGAATAAACAATTATGGGATGAATATCCAGGTAAACCAAGGAAGACTTTTATGTACTTATTGCATATTGTTCGATTTGACACCCGTGGTTGGCTGACAGTGGTCACATGTCGCGGAAATACAGAACTCACGAGGACGGGCTGCTTTCTAGCATTGTTTAAAACGGCTCTATATTCACATGGTCCGTAATGGACATAGCGATTGTTAGCGTAGTATTTTTCGGTAATTTATCATAGCGATTAGCGATCGTTTTGAGCATTAACCGTAAGTAACACCTCTTGTGTTTCAGACCACTTGGCTGCCCTTGCGTTAAATATGTTATCGCTTCTCGGCCTTTTGGCTAAGATCAAGTGTAGTATCTGTTCTTATCAGTTTAATATCTGATACGTCCCCTACCCGGGGACCATATATTAAATTGATTTTTGGAACAGGGAGATGGAATAGGGGCTTGCTCCGTCCACTCCACGCATCGACCTGGTATTGCAGTATCTCCAGGAACGGTGCACCCTCCTCATGCTGTTAAATGAAAGTTTAGTGACTCTTCTGTTGAGGTACTATATTCAGTCTTCTTAATTTATTGCATTTGTGGAACGTGTATCCTTTGAACTTCTATAACATATATTGTGGTATCTGAATATATTTTCATGTTATCAGTGTTTGCAACATGCCATATTTAATCTGTGATACAGAAATAGAGAAATATTAGTAAAATACACTTGTTCTGAACAGACAACTATCATGTGGATATGTTGGGTCATTTTTTTCCTGACTCTTTTTTATTCATCAATAGATGCACACATTTCTCATTTACTTTTCGTTTATTTTTTGTTCACGTCATTAATATTTACCTCCTTTTCCACCAGAGGCACCACCGTCACAGTTGTAATTTCAGACAGAAGAAGAACGCTGGGAGGGTGCTCTGCAGTTATCTATAAGGGGGTGAGTCAGCAGTTCGCCACAAGAAGTCACGCTACCCAAGCTTCTGAGCAAACAGTGGTAACATGTTTCTTTTAATAGCCCTGACATTTGCGTTTTTGGTAGGGAGAGCGTATTGATGAAAGTACAAGTAGAGACATGAGCAATGAATAGCATAACTGGAGTTGATTGCATGGCCTTTGCAGCTGCCTCACTACAGATATTTCCAACTTCAACCTTTGACGCTTGAGAAATACAGTATTGGTCCAGCTTGTTGTGCATCCATAGCACTTATATCTGACGATGAACACACATGTTCAGGCCAAATGATTAAACTTTTGAGTCATAAGACTCAATTTTTTATTTATATACACAGTGAAGCGTTTCAACGACTTTGTCTCTGGCATTTTGAATGTTCCTGCAGTGGAAGTGACTTTTGGTGGCTCACAATGGTTGGACAATGGATAATATACTCAGCACGAAAGTTGCTTCCATGCAATTGTTTGAGGAAAAATCTAACACTGAAGACTTGATCTGAAATGTAAAGAAGTTCAAATTGGTGTACTGAATATTGTGGCCTTAGCTGAGTAAGAGGAAACGCCTTGCAGCACAAAATCATCAAAAGTGTCTGACTTTCACTTGGATCAACCTGAGCTGTTTGAGCTACTTTGCAGTAATACTCAAAGTGTTAAAGGCACCGCATTTAAATATAGTCTTTTTCCACCCACTCCCCTCCTTGTGTCACAGGTGTCACCTATCTCATATGCACACTCAGTGATGTCTTCGCCAGAAATTGCGTCTTTATCCTGGGGCCACATGAAAGTGAAAGGATGCTCCTCTAGCTACAAGGACTGCAAAGTCTGGCCTGGTGGTAGTCGAGCCTGGGACTGGAGAGAAACTGGGACTGATGTCAGTGAAATATATCAGAATTGTCAATATCCTAGTAAACCGTCTTTCATACTGAAGTACTTGTCTTAAGTAGTATCCATGCTTGTCTGTTTTGTTTAAGGAAAGAATGAAATCAACATGTCAGAGTGTGACACTTCAGTGAATGAATCTAATTGAAGCTCTACAGATATTTTGTGGCCTCAAGTCTTTGTCTTCAACCGTAGCATTACCCAGGAGTACAACCTGCAGACCTTGAGGAGGTCCTGAAGAAGGGCATCAACCTGCTAGTCATTGGTCGAGGCATGAGGGAAGCTCTGCAGGTGAATTCACCTACCAACAGCCCGGTTTCTTCAGAGTTGCCAGTTGCCAGTAGACATGCAGCTGCAAATGATTTCTGTCTCAGAAGTGTACATGTCCTTAGAATCAAGGCCAGTCAAGTGCACCCAGCCCTGGTGTGGTGAATTTGAAATGGTCAAAACATCTGTCATTTTATATGTTAAACCTTGAACCAAACCTTGAGAATGTGTTTTTCATACACAAGTGAACATGAACAATCTCTTTCCAAGGTTCCCTCACCAACGCTAGCTTACATTCGTGAGAAGGGCGTGGAGGTCAAAGTCATGCAGACTGAGCAAGCCGTCAGGGAATACAACAAGTTAGCTGGACAAGGTGCCAAGGTAGGCGGGGTGTTCCACTCCACCTGCTGATGGTGATTTCAACCAGTGAAAGTTGCCTTTGAGCAGATAAAAATTATCCACATCTGTCGAGCTGATCACTGTCCAATCCATGGCCTGCACTTTATAGTATGTCACCTGAGGCAATGTACTATATTTGAAAGTTGAAATTCATGAAAGTCTCCAACTGGATCAGGTTTTTTTAAATATTTGAAATGAAATACATGAAATTTGTAGCTTGCCTGTGTGATGACACTCAGATGACAGTCAAAAGTTTTCAAAGTACAGTTGAAATGACAATGTCAATTTCTCTATATGTAAAAACACAGATGCATTACAACTGAAACATTATTTTAACCCTACATCAATAAAAAGAGACAATTGCCATTATACTGTTTGCTCATAAATAAACTGATTTGTCGAATGATTCGTGTCTGCAATTCTTTGACAAGTTCCATGGCAGGAATCCTAACCACTGCCGAAAATTGCTTTGTCTACATTGAGTTGTATGATGTATCCATTGATCTAAGAGAAATTCAACGTGTTAATTCAGAGGATGGGTCTTCTGTCTCTATCAAAAATCGATTTCTGAGGTCTCACGTAATTTCATCTATCCCAAAGTCAAAGTCGACTTCATTGTCAGTTACTGAATATGTACAGACATCTAGAGGGCAGAAACTGCGATCCTCTCTCATCCACAGTGCGAACTGAATACACTAAGTAAATATACAAACAAAATGAAATGTAGGGAGCAGTGTGAGGGGAATACAAAATATAAAAAGTTAATTGTCTAACGAGTTAATTGTCTAACGCGCGCACTTTGGTTGGATGTATAGCTGGCTTGTTTCGTCTTGTGCCTTATACGCCGTGAAGGTTCAGGCACGATGAATACTTTGATGGACTTACTGAAAGGAATGGTTCCCTCTTTGGCAGCTTCTGGTGGTGGTAGGCTGTCAACACGGTCACTCCATCCCAGCCTGGAGGAAGAGGAGCTGTCGGTAGCTAGCCTTTAGCTAAGATCAAGTGTAGTATCTGTTCTTATCAGTTTAATATCTGATGCGACGGTGCACCCCCTAACTTTGAGATAACAAAACCTATGGGTCAGTGAAATATTGATAATTTATTTGAGTTTGTGCTACAGAAATTGCTGAAAGAATATGCTTTGAATCTTTTACTCAGCAGTGTAGGTATCTTGTCAGATTCTTACCTTTTCAGTGTGAAAGTTTTTGTAGTACTTAACCTGAGATGCATGATAAGAGAAATCCTATTGTTCTGAAGAGACACTTCCACGTGGATATTTCATGTCATTGATATGATTTTGTGACATTTTTTAATTTATCAATGGATGCACACCTTATTACATTATTACACATTATTCTGATGAGGAAAAAAAAACATTGAAAAATCTCAAATGAATCAGAACATTAAGCAACCAATAGTAGTTGAGCTTTGGTTTTGATATCAGGTAGAGTGTCGATGCACAAGATTCCTTCAGCGACATGTCGAAATTTAACCTTGAGCTCAAACTTGTAATGCCCTCTCTCTCCACCCTCCTTTCTATATGGAGTATTGTCATTGATTAGAAGAGATGGAGCCTCAGTTTTGAAGAGGGGGAAGACTTGGATTAAGGTGCTGCTGCTTCTGCTTGTAGCGGATAGGAAGTGAAGCTTTAGATGATACAGTCCATGATGTGGATCTGCAGGGAGTCCAGGTCTGGCAGAATCTCATTGCATTTTGGACAAGCATGTTCCGGAATGTTGCCCTGTTGCTGCCAATCGCCACCTGTGGATCCAAGAAACTGATTACTGCTGGAATCCAATCATTTATACATACACAATTAAACTAGTGGCTTATTAGTTATTCAGCGATTTACAATTCAGCGAAAAACAATTTTGCTGGCACAATGCTACACAAATTAGCTCGATTTTAACCTGTTTTATAATTACGATACTCTACCTCTTCCAACCAGCGTTGAGGAGCCGCTGTGTGAATTGAGCCGCGAGCCATGTCTCCTCTGCATCTCATTGAGCGATTGCCTGGCAAAGATGCAGAACAGACTTGAATGAACCAGATTGACAAATCCAGGTGTGAGCCATTGATCCAACAGAATGACAGACTGATAGTTTCTATTGATTCCCGTGCTGAGCTAATCCCGCAAGATAACACTTTCCACACAACTCCATCACTATTTGGTTTCCTACCTGCCAAGTGACTCCATCTCCTCCTGCAGTTGGCTGTGCTGCTTCTTCACATACTCCAGCTGAGCTGCCAGACGCTCCCTCTCTTCGTGGAGCTTCTCCCTGGCTGCCCGCTCGGCATAAAAGTCAGATGAATATACCTCTGCTTGCGCCTGGAAGACGGACACTGTCTCTAGCTCCTTCTCCTTCTGGAAAATCTCCTGCTTCATGGCGTCGATCTGCCGCTGTTTAGTTGCCAGGGCTTCTTCAGCAGCGCTCAAACGATCTTGCAGCTCTTCCACCTCCTTTTTTGCGAGCTGAGACAAAGGGAGGAGGTGGTCGCCCGAGGTGAAGGATGTCGGGGCCATCAGTCATGTCATGGTGACAAAGAACGAATTGTGGTGGAAACATTTACCTCCCTCTTGTTCCTCTCTTCTTTGAGCTCATTGTAGTCTTCAAACAGCTTGGTGTAGGCGTCCTTCAGCTGGGCCAGGCTGTTCCTGAGAGGGAGGAGATGAGAGGATTCCCGGTGAGTCAGGGTGTGTGCATCTGTGTGCTTGACTCATCAAAATTTCCCTCTCGGATGAAAAGTGTCAGAGAATTGACACAACGATCCAAACTAAACAGACAGTAGCAGAGGTAGTGGTATTAAAGTGTAAGTAGTGAGCACTAAATTGAAAAGCAAAAACAATGAAAAAATCCTCATCATGAGGCAACAATTCAGTGGAAAGGAATTGTAACTATTGAACAGCCATTGAAAACGCTCTCAAAGGTTATTAACAATTTGTTTACTTGCCTGTGAAGGTTTCTAATGGGAAGATTATTGCAATAATGAGCATTGGCAGCCCTGGTGTCAATGTGCCAGCGTGTGAGAGTGTGAATTTGCAGGAATGTTAGCGCGTGCCCTCTGACCTCTCTTCCCCTGTCTTTCTCTGCTCAAGAAGGCTCTGTGCCTGCATGCTGTCCACTTGTAGCCTCAGTCGCTCGTTCTCAGACTGGACGGCCTGCTTCTCCAGCAGCTGGGCCCGCAGGGTTGCCATTTCTTGCTCCACCTCCCGACATCTAAATGTCAACAATGCCACATTGACCACCAGTCTAAATATCGCTACGAGTTTCTAAACATGTGTCATGTGTGTTTTTTAGGATGAGCGAATATGTACATGCTTATCTGTGTGTGTCTCACCTGTCCTGCAGGTTTTTCTTCATTCCCTCTGCGTCGTCCAGTTTACTCTGTGCCTGCTGCAGCTCTTTGAACAGAGTTCTCATCTGTGACTTGAGATTCTCCACCTCAGACGTGGCCTGATTGTCCACACGGGTACATAAAAACATACGCACAATGTGACTGAACGACATGAATCCAGTGGATCCTTTGACACATGGAGAGCTCAATTGTCCTTAAGGTGACAGAGGACATCAGGTGGATGTGATGTGCACAAAGAGAGAGAATGTCAGAGAGCTGAGGGGAACATACCTTGTCCTTCCTCGTTGACTCTTCCTCTGTGGTGTCTGGTTGGACAGTCTGTGTTGATTCTTCTTTATTACTTCTCCTCTCCTCCAGCTTGGCAATCCTGTAATGTGAATTGTGAAAATAACTGTAAAAAAAACTCGCAGCACTCAAATCGTCACACTCTTGAACATTTCAAGAACAGGTGAACATGCTGAACGTGCCTGGCCTTGGACACCTGCAGCTGGGCCTGCAGCTGCTCACCACGCTGCGCCTCATCCCGCAGCGACTGAAGGAGCTGGCTGACCGTCGCCTCCTGGTTGTCCAGCCGGGACGTGGCCATGCTGAGGTCAGAGTACCTGGTCCTATCTTTGACACTCATGTCTCTCAGGCTGGCCAGCTCTCCGTCCTGACAGGAGGAAGGACACACGCCAGGTCGTGAGAAGGTGTTTGGACCTTCAACGGCCATGTAATCATTGTATTTAGTTCTTTTGTGACTCCTTGATTTATTACTCACACCAACCCTGATGACTTCAATGAAAGAGTCCTCCCTCGAGTCTTGGCCTGCCTTCAGTTGAAGCTCAGAGTTCAGGGCAACCAGGTCGTTCTTCTCAGCTTGCAGGCGAGCTACCTGGGCACGCAGGGCATCCAGCTCTGCAAATTGTGTCAACCGCACCTGTGCTCCTCCTCCTCCTCCTGCTCCCCCTCCATTCTCCAGTCCCTGGCTCATCTCCTGGTTCTTCAGAGTCAACATCTCCACATGAGTCTTTGCCTCCATCAGCTTTTGCTCCAGGAAGTCACGCTCTTCCCGCTGCTTCTCCTTCCACGCTGTCAGGCCTTCGAAGCGCTCCTTCATGGACAGGTTGGTCTGGCGAAGGGCCTCTGGGTGGGACGCAAGGAGAGAGAAAACATCAACACTCATTTGACTAATGTAGAATTTATCTGTAGATTCTGTGAGATGAGTGAACCATTGATATATTGTGTAACAGACAAGACAAGGTAGCGATCCGACACCATATGTTTTTATCGCCTTTATTTTGTCATTGCTTGTCCTCTCGAACAAGACGAGAGATCTGCCTCGCTTGGTAAGTCCAGCAATGTTTGACCCGAGCAGTGAGTCACTGCTTGAGATGTTCTAGGTGCTCAGGCACTGTCCTCCGACTACTCTCGAGCCTCACCTTTCAGATCTCGGTTCTCCTGAATGAGAATGTTCATCTGCTGCAGGGTTTCCTCCAGTGTGCCGGTCTGACCAGGGGAGTGGGCAATATCGCCGTTCATCATATGGCCAGATGCCATGCTGCTGAAAAACAGACAGCCTGATGGGCAGGCAGAGAAGAAGATAAGAATTATAGTTTGACAATATCATACGACACAACAGTGATAGAAATTTTAGGTGTTCTACACATGCAGTGTTTGACACCTCAACATTGCCTTTCTGTGAGACTTTTGGATGTCATCATTGGAAATGACATCGTAAATGTCATGTGACATTGTAACATTCACCATCATAACGTGTCAACCAGTTGTATACTAAGAAGGGATACTGATATCGAGACGCTGGCATAGTTTCATTTGCTCCTTTGGGGTGGGTCATGGTGTTGTCTTAGTGATGTGCACTCACACGGAAGGTGACTCAGCACTGACTTAATTTCAAGATAAGATCACGAGTTTGTTATTTTCAGCAGCGGATTCTCATCCACACTCTGTCTGCACTACGGTGCTGTATCAAGTGTTCTCCCCCTCACGACGGATATCAACATTTTTTTTGCCCCGCACCATCACAAATACTCTTTATTTCGGTGGAATCAAAAAAGCCTGCGTTGGATTTTTATGTACTGATGTTTCCGTCGCCAGTGTACGTGTTGTTGTTAAGTTTCGATTTTCTCATATGGGCCTGTACCTCTGATAACAGAAAAGTTGACAGTAAGTTACACAACAGAGATGCGCTTTAATCTGCGCCAAACTGCGCCACGACAATCCCCGGACCGGATCGAAGCTTTCAACTCACCAACGATCAGTGCACAAAACAATGAATTCCTGAATCTGGTCGCAAAATGAGGGTGAGATTCCGTAAAACGAGCGTGGCCGTCCGAACCAGCCCTCCGCAGCTGCGACTTCCACTTGACTCGTCAAACTCTGCATGTCAAGAAGACACCGAATTTCCGGAAATCAAATTTCAAAATAAAATATTCCCTTTTTGAAACTTTCTGTTTAACTGACGATATTTTTATTTTATTTATCATAACCCAACGCGAAAGGGTTAAAATTATCATAATCTGTTAGGATAGCTAAAACTGTGGTTAACTAATGATCACAATATTTTTTGTAAATATCCATAATATTGATGGTGCTTTTGTAGAGCGTCACATGAAGGAAAAGGCACTCTACTTCCGGTTACGTTTGCGTCGGGAATTTGTTTGGCTTTGCCATGATGTTTCCTTGAAATTACGTCAGAGTTTGTGCGCAGATCTTTCAGTCACATGAAACCGGTACCTGAGCGGTTGTGTGTGCCAGCTTAGCCGACACATATGTTATGTAAATCTGTAAAAGAGTAAGCCGGGGTGAGAATCCGCCAATCAAATGAGGATGGGAAATCCCTTCTGTGAGTCACATTGAGGCATGGAAACAGAGCCGAAGGGCGAATTCTGCTGTGTTGAGTGTCCAAGGCCACCCAACTGGATTAATATTTCACAGATGCAAATGTGACAAACCTCTGAGTTTACAAATTTATAAAATGTATTGGGGAATCAAATTTTGGTAGGTCACTCAACACCATATCTTGAGACACTTCAAATGTCATAGTATTAAGAACAGTGAAATTGTGTAATTTAATATAAACTTGAATAGATTAGCCGCTGTCATTGCAAGGTAGCAAAGTGGCAAGGCCATTCTCTCAAAAATGACAAATCGTTAGACTGGCATTATGACTAGGATAGTATTAATGAGGAGTGCGTCAAGTCGAGTCAGTTCAGTTTGTCTTAAAGGGTTTTCCCAAGATTCTAAAAATCAAGAAACTCAACTCAGACTCTTTTCTCTGAGCACTTTTATTATCATTCAAGCACATTTTTCTGCCTCTCATTCAGACATTTACAATACAGGGGCCTTCCAGGCTCCCACATGCCAGGAAAATCTGCAACCAGAGATGCATAATAAAAAGAAAGGAACATTTCAATATATTGTGAGGTTTTGTCTGATTTACACAAGAGGTATTGAGCTGCAGACACAACAAAGGCAAAGTGAGCTTGCAAGAGCTGTGGTGTGAAAGGTGAGGTGATGTGTGCAGGTGTACTGTACATGCTGCGTCAGAAAGAGGGGTGGATGGAGAGGATTTGGGCAGTGGTTAGTTCTAACACTTCCGTAGGCTAATATCTGCACTGGTCATCAGTGGCGACAGAGACGTGCTATCCGAAACATCTTCCCGCTTGAGGAGCAAGAATGCCTCTCGACTGATTCCCAGCAGTTCCCGGAGGCCGTTGTTCTCCAGCTGCAAATGTATATGAATATGAAACATGACTCCCAAATTCATCAACAGAACTCGCCTCATCATAAATTGAAGAGAACCAGGAGAAGAGACACTTTTGTGGCTGAAGGCTAATGGTATTACCACGTGTAATAATTTTCTTGGACCTGTCACTTTGCAAAATACAAAATGTATCACCACATCTGGGTAATGATGGTTGCATTCACCTCGAGCTGCTTGATTCTCTCCTCGTCTTCGCATAGCCGTCCCTCATCAACCTCTATAGCCTTCCTCATCACTGTGGCCATCTCATTAATTTTATCTATGTGTGCTTGCATTTCCTGCAGAGGTGTGAAAAAGAATAGTCGAGCTGTTGATTACACTTCCTGTGAGCCCCATAGATCTGTGTAAGTATTGTGGCAACTCAAAACACTGAACTTCCTAAACAAAAACCACAAACATGGGAATAAAATGGTTTCACAATTACTGCATACATTTTTTGATAAGTTTTGCAAGTTTGTGAGTCTCTTAAATAATGTCTCCTCACAATGGAAACCCTGGTACATCTACAGTGGTATGAAATGACCAACATAAATTTACTGACTGTGGTGTGTTGTTCTTTCAGCTGCGTCACGATGGCTGGATCGTCCCTCTTACTGGCCACAACAAGCCTGAATACCTGCTCTCTGTATTTGGTCATAATGAGTTCCAGAGCTGACTGATGCTCCTCCAAAGATGTTCGCAGCTCTGTCAGAGAAGAGACAAGACAAATAAATTCATAAACATACCCCTATCTGCTAAACATAACCTTCAATTGCAAATGTCTGGCGTTGCCTCAAATGCAGCATTGCTTAACCGCACATTACATGTGACTCCATAGAGGTGGGTATTGTCCTGATGCATACCTTTGTTTTCCTGCTGGAGCTCACGGATCTGACGGTTTTCCTGTTGGATTCCCAGAACAAGGCTGGAACGAGGCCGATGCCGTGCAACTTGGTTCAGTGCGTCAATCTCTTCTTGGTACTGTCAACAAGAGATTCGGAAATATCGTGAAGTTTGCACAAATTCACCCTTAGACCCGCAACATTTGCATATTTCCTGGTTGAAACAAAAGACATTACTTAATGGGTGATATCGCTGCCACTGTCTCGTGAAAGCCTACCTGTTTCATGGCCTCCACTCTCTTATTGAGGGATGTAGTCTGCTCGATTAACATCTCAGCAGCATTGTCGTGATTACGGAGCCTTTCCACCAATGACTTAGCATCAGCCAGGACATTCTCCAAGGAGCAGTTCATTACTGCAGAATCACATCATCATCAGCATGAAAATTCGTTTCATGCTGCCTTGTTGAAGTAAATTTCGTAAGTTTGTCATTCAATCGTCCAGTATGCTTAATAAGGTTATTCAGCTCTTTCATACTTTGCAAAGCATACCCACACTTCTGCTGTGACAACAATAAATCTGAGGAGCGAACCCCAAAATTACAACAGTGTAGAGTTAATAATGAGAAGAATAAGAATAATGACAGAGTGAGTTATCGGCATTGAGTGAATACTTGTGAGTGTACACACCGCTGTAGCTTGACTGCTAACAGAGCCAATGATCAGTTTCATTCAGGAATGTCTTCAAATTTTGAGGATTGTGTCCATATTACAGTTATGCGATTAATATTTATATTGTATACATTTAACGTATGATCATAGTAGTTACCTGGGGAACTCAACGTATACGACATTAGAACGTCGCCCGCCGCTTAACTTCCTGTTGATGTTTGGTAGCTGTCATTAGCTACAAGCTATCCGTGCTCCCCATAAGACTGAATCCAACGTCTCCACTGATGCTTTGTTCAGTTATATATACAATGAAATGTCAATTTATGTGAAGACGGCAGGTTAAAAATAGATGACGTTTGCCAGATCACCAACCTGCGTCGATTTAAATGAATTAACTAACTTCAACGATGGTGGGAGGCTACTGCTATGATAGCATTAGAGTTATCACAAAAAAACTCGCGAGAGTGAAGCATTTCGTACTCTCGTTTCAATCACTCCCAGAAAGGTCTCACGAGAACCAATACGGGATTTCCTTGTGCATATAGAAAAGATGGCGGACAGGCTAACGCAACTTCAGGATGCAGTCAATTCGGTAGGACATTTTGGTAATATTACAATATAGATTGACATATAATGAAACTCAAAATGTAGAAACAGGATGATGAATAAGGTGAAACCGTTCTTACCAAGACAGCGAGGCAGTGTCTTTCCGCCGTTGTCCGTCAGATGTATTCCCTAGCAAACAATGGTATTCCAACTGATGAATTTAAAAAAAATTACAAAGGGAGTTAATGCCCCGATAGCCTTTATGAATCTGTAAGCCATTGATTTAAAAAGTGTGCCTGTTTCTCTCTCCCACTTTTACGAGTTGAAATTCTGGGGGGAGTCGAGGTAATCATGAGCTTAGTTAAAAGCATGACCGGTGTGTCTGTGTGTGTGTGTAGCTTGCAGATCAGTTCTGTAATGCTATAGGTGTCCTGCAGCAGTGTGCGCCGCCGGCATCATTCAATAACATCCAGACAGCCATCAGCCGGGACCAGTCCGCAAACCCCACAGAAGGTTACACTTGTTTGTCACTGAATTTGCCTACTATATTATAGACTCTCAACATTCTTCTTGCCATTTTTTTGGCTTTTATCTCATTTCAATATATGTCTTTTTCTCAACATTGCCACCAGAATATGCACAGCTGTTTGCAGCGTTAATAGCCCGTACAGCCAAAGATGTGGATGTGCTGATTGACTCCCTGCCCAGTGAGGAGTCAACAGCAGCTCTTCAGGTCAGCACACCCCATCGCCTCTGTCATAGACGTCCCTGATCGTGTTTGCTCCCCATTGCTGGCAGTAGAGGGCGCAAAGACACAACTATAGTCTGAAGACAAGTCTTCTGAACACGTTGGCACCAGGGGGAGTGCTGGTTTTGTTCTTGACTTGAATATGAATGGGCACATCTTAATAATCTTTATGGACTTCTTTACCTATTCCTCAGGCGGCCAGTCTGCGGCAGTTGGAGGAGGAGAACCACGACGCTGCTGCTCGTCTGGAGGAGGTGGTTTATCGTGGAGACATGCTTTTGGAGAAGATACAGAGTGCACTGGCTGACATTGCACAATCCCAGCTCCGCACCCGCAATGGTGCCCCAAGCCAGTCCTCACCAACCGAATCCTGACCTACACTTACATGACAGATTCATGGACAACATTTAGCCACTTTACCCTACAGTTGGACTGTTTTTATTCACCCTGACCAGCAACAATGCAGCTCCGACGCAGTCATGATGTGTGTGTGGGAAAACAGAAACAACACAAAAAAACATCTTTGCAGTGACACTTGTTTTTCACATACCATATTTTTTTCACCACATACAGTGTGCAAAGAAACATCTCACCCTCCCTGCCTGCCTCCCTTCCATCCTCTCTTGCTCTTACTCCCTCTCTCTATCTTCCACATTTTCTCTCCTCCCACCCACCCTTTTCCCCAGAGGCGCCGCAGCAGAATGTCACTGCACCAAAGTCCCGTTGATAGTATAAGGAGCAACTGTGTTGTTTTTTGATTGGCCGACTGGCTCAGCAAGTGCCGGAGAACTGTCAAACAAAAGGACAGCTGACAGGACGGGTACAATATGAACAAATAAGGGAGACAGCGGTGTGCAGACGGGTATTTTTTCCTTCAAGTGTAAGATGTTGCGGTCAATCAGATTAAGCCATCATACAGCGACCTTTTATATTTGCACATATGCAAAGAAATTTCCAGTGTGCATGCTTGATTGGCTCCTCAAAACTTTGACTGCCATACTTTGACCCCTATACTGGGTATTTAAGCCAACTTTTCGGTGGCTGTACAGTAAATAATCGTGCAGGTTGTTTCATATCGGAATGTTTTAGATAAACAAACAGAAAATGTCTCATCTTGTCCTTGCGAAGTGGCTGTTGCAATTGCACCAATTCTGGCCACTGAAATAATAAAATCTCTCACAAATGGTGGATTTCTGGGAATTTCCATTTCTAATTTTAACTTCACAATGAAGTGTTATTTTATCTATTGCATCGGGGTCACGGTTGACTTAATCAGCATGGGAGTAACAATAGTCTTGGAAACAGGCTGTTGTTATTAGCTTTTTTTCTTTTAACTGCTGATCATAACGATTAGAGAGAATGACTTTATTGGATACCTAGCTCAACTTTAGTGTTGGTATCTTTTAAAGAATGTTTCCCTATCTGTGGACTGTGAAAACTATTTTTTACCAATGATGTCTTTTCTGCCGAAATTGCAACTTTTTTTTTAACCGTGTTCACTGCATGAGATAGAAGTAAATACATGCGCTCACCCAGTCTTAACTGTTACGAGGGACATCAGAAGATGTGTGTTTGCACCAATGACACAGTGACACAAACAACAGAATTACATGTCTGACCTAAAAATCTGAATTTAATGGGAAACTCCCTTATTGATGTATCGACAAGTCTTGAGACAGTTTCATGAAATACAGCCAGGCAGCGATTCTGACCTAAACCTAAATATAGGGGTTGTGTCATAGCTGAGTGGGACGCAGTGATGTGAGCAATATAAAAACACCCTTGTCTATTGGTCACCACACCCAGAAGTGTTTGCAGGGTACACCCACCTCAACATGGTGACATCATGGCTCCAGTAGTGAGAGCAGACAGCCAACCCAAATAAGGACATTCATGACTGAGAAACTTCATTTTCCAGCCCATAGGACTCAGCTCAGCCATCTGGTCAAACCAATAGTTTTAGTCATTGATGTCGTTGTTATTGTATCGTATTGTGTGATTGCCACACACTTCTTATTAGTTTTAGATCCTTTTGCTCACTGATATTGGCAAAATGACAAGTAATCTGAGGTTTTCACAAAAAACATTGAGTCGTGACAAGGGGAGACACATGCCCAACGTGCAGTTGTTATGAATGAGCACAAATGCCTGTTACTCTACTATAATTCATGGCCATTTCTGTATTGGCATAGCCTTTCGTCTGTCTCAATGGATAAATGGACGACCTGTCTGTCTCTACTATTAAATCATTGTCATTATTGCGTTTTGTCCTTGACATTGTCATTACAGTGCAGCACTACAGAACCTCCTTTGTTTACCAGTATTTGCATTTGTGCTATTATTTCTTCACATCAATTATTTGACAATAACGTTTCCTGATAATTGCCTCATCCATCTCTGTCATTAATTTGCTGTTTTCCTCCACAAAATCACTTTCTACTGACTTAACACATACCCTCGATTTGATTTGTTTCTGTACAGGGTACATTTAACTGAATATTGAGCTTAACTCTCAGCTGTTCAATCACTACTCATTAAGGATTTATTTTTTTCAAATATCTGTTAGTTAGTTAGTTAGTTAGTTAGTTAGTTAGTTAGTTAGTTAGTTAGTTAGTTAGTTAGTTAGTTAGTTAGATTCCACACTAATACAATGCTTACACACAGTCAAAATCATCGCCGCAAGTGTTCCAAATGAACCTGTGTCCTGAAACGCAACCACCGTAGAGGGTTTTAGAAATTGTTTCATTGGTCAATATAAGTGTCAGTCTGAGGCATAGCAATCCTCTCATTGGTCAAAAGTGGCCATCGAAGTAGCATCTTAAATTCCGATTGGTTCACACTGACGTCAAAGAGGCTCAACGTCTTTGACGCGCCTGGCGGAGTGAACGGTCCCAGGAAGCACCGCTGCCGACTGCTTATAGCGAAAGACGAGCCAACCGCCCAAACCGAGGTCAGGGGACACGAACGGGACATCATTAATTTCCCCAGAATTATTTTCGTTTGCCTTTCAGTTAGTGTCTTTATTTTACTCGCTCTGGTTCGGCGCTGATATCGCCAATGTTGACTGTGCAGCCTCACAGGTTCGTCCTGGGGTAGAAAGCGCCCCTGACTGGATCTACAAGCTCTGTGCTGCCGAATATTTCGGCAGAAATTCCCGAAAACACACACTTATTTCATCATAGAGGTGGGCCGGCGCCAAGCCAACGATTTACTCTGGAGCAGGACGCGGAGGTGAGTGGAGAAACATTCAGAAAATCAGGTGTTTATCTTTACATCTATTCCCGTAGTGGTACCTGCAATACGAGGCAAACAGCAAGTGCAGCGACGGCTAATAGCAACATGAGGGAACAATCGTTTACCTCTAACATGACATCGCAGACAAGTATAACGTTGTAAAACTGTCAATAAAAAGCCCACGATTTTTCAAACTTAAAAACCGAAACTCGCACTTGACACCTCCAGTGACATGTCCGCACCCACAAGGTGGAGGACACAGGAGACACTGGAAATATCCATAAGAAGAACATGTCGACAGAAATTGTCAGTCTGCATGTGTATTAAAGAATGCGCGGGACGGTATGTGTATTAAAAATACGCAAGACTTAAACGTGTCACGAATATTATGAGTTTTTACGTGTGCAGGAGCACAAATAGGATGTTCCGCGTGTGTTAAGACCAAACCAGCGGTTTTCAAATTGCTATATAATCACAACTCATCACCAAATAAACAGAATGCGCTTAAGTCAGAATTCTGTGTGTGCCTCTAATAGGCACACACAGAATAGGCATATATAGTGTTTATTGCAGTTTTGTTGTTTTTTCTCATTTTTTAGCAATCTTAACAGTGTAGATTGTTAATGGATAACCCTTGCAGGGACTGTAGAATTCTATTTGTTCCTTTTTTTTTTAATCCTATCACACGCAGAGGTCAAGTTATATTATAGAAGTCCTTCTTTCGCTCTCATGTTAATGCGTGAGCTTGTCATTGCCCTGCAGCTACAGCCTGCGTAATATTTTCACTGTTCCTCCTCCCCGAGGCCACGTTTTCTTCTCATGCATCTCTATCCTTCAAAGCATATCATAGTTCAGATGCCAATAACTGGATAACCATGAAGTGTTTTTGTTTTTGTTTACATTGCAACTTTAACACCTCAACTCCGAAATAAACCAAAAGTACCCGGCGATTATTATTAACTCCTTCATCCACAAAGTGTGTTAGCTTTATTATGGAATGAGACCGTGGACAGCAATTATGATTTCTACGTACAAGACTGGGTTTTATTTAGAAGTAAACTCCTTGTATGCTGAACACTGAGGTGGCAGCCTGCAAATTCTTGTTCTATGAGTCTGAGCTGTGTGTTTTTGTGTGTGAGCGTCTTGGCGTCTGTGTGCTGCCCGTTCCTGCCCTCCCTCCCTCTCTCCCTCTTTTTTTTCATCATGACTGAGCCCTTATATTCCGGACGGAAACTGTTTCCTGTCTCGTCACTTACGGCTCTTAAAAGGGTGGAGTGTGTCGAGTATGCGTGTGTATGTGTGCTTTGTGTACGTTTCCCCCCTGCACAACATGTGCATTCATTTATATTGTCGGAAAAAAATCAAGTCGAACTTGATGGAAGATGGAAGAAATCTTCCATCTGAGCAGGGAAAAGTTACACTTAAGTTGTACAAATGGTTGATAAGCATCTGTCATCTCCGTCAACCAAACCTGTATCCATACAAAGATAGATACACTATTTGTAGCTTTCAGACTTAGTGTCCAGATTTGGCTGTGGCCCTTATTTTTGGCACAGTCAAAGTATTTTGCATGCTGTGATAAAGTCCTCCTTGTTAAACTGTTAAGCAAAGGTGACTTGTTTGTTTAACCACTTTGGGAATTTGGGGAAAACTGTAGCCAAAGTGGCTCCTTTCATACTGAGGGGCCAGCAGGGTCAGCGCTTGCTATGTTTACCTACCAATATATTTTCCAACTGTATTTGCCGTGTCTTTCATTTTAATATCTTATTTTTCTATCTGTAGTTACTGAAAGCATGCGGACCATTTCACTGGAACCATTTTAGCTGACTTTTTTTGTAAATTTACTATTCAGTCCTGTTCTGCTAAATCATGCTTTTTGTCCTAGCTTTGTCATAGCTTGTACATATTAGAAACAATTCCATCCCACAATGTTGTTTATCAAAGCTATCGATTGCAACTGAGTACAAATAGCAGGTTGTCGGCATCAGCTTGACCATCTTGGGTAGTGTCACTGAAAATATAATGGCTGTCCTCATTGCATTACTGCAACTTATTCATTGTCGACTTCCCACATTCCCAATCCAAGCATGTCACAGCAGCGATCCAATGATTTTTCTCAGAAGTCAGGAAGTTCACTTGTTGTTTTCAAAGATTGCGGGGAGTTTGGGGGGGAGTAGGTCCAGTCACTAGACGAAACACCGGCCCTATCGCTAGACTTCAGGGCAGCCTTATCTCATATACCTCTCTGTTGACGTGTTGTTGAAATGTTTTTGGTGATGTGCTAGCCCACCCTCTTCCTTGCACCCGTGTGTTACACAATATGTGTAATACTGTGAAAATGCCGTCTACCCAAAAAGGAAGAGCGTGGTACTTCTCGTTTTCGACTGAGATCACTGAGATCAACACACATCATATACTGAAATCATAATCTGCCTCCACCGCAATATTTCTAATCATGTTCAGTTTAGAAAAAGACACGTTGCTGTCATTGCATCACTATTTCAACAGAATTCTGAAACATGTGATGTGGTGTTGTAATGATTGGCGACAAAGCTTGTCTGATTTAGCCAGTTTGGGGAATCTGCACAATAATCCTGTGTAGTGTCTTGTCACCCAAAGTGTGTGAAAGTGTTGATTCGTGAACAAAGTGTTGATTCGTGTAGATTTTTTTCATCTCCATCTACAGCGTTTGTTTGTTATTTCACAGAATAGTATGGCCATGACGGGAGGGACGGCAGCTGCCCTTCCCATGAGCAATCACACCCGGGAGAGGGTGACGGTGGCTAAGCTGACGTTGGAAAACTTCTACAGCACCCTCCTCACCCAACACGAGGAGCGCGAGATGAGGTAAAAGCCAACCGACTTGTGCTGTGAGGTCAGTTATTTCATAACCAACGTGCCGTTGGCAGACCGCAAGTCTTGTCTCAACACAAACATGAGGGAACAGGCGCCATCTTTCTTGTTTTTTTCCTTCTTTGCACATGGAGAACTATCACAGAATGAGTTCAATGTGGACAGGATGCCAAAGAAAAACATTTGGATGCAAGTCGTTTGTCGCAGCATTTACCTGTAAAGGTCACAGTCCTGTTTAAGTGTTATTCCATCCGCTGGCGTGGTTAACCAAGTGGAGGTGTTTCATCTCAGACCTAACCATAACAAAGGCAAGCATCTCATAATTTACCCCGGCCCTTCTCACGTTTCTTGTGAGCTGATCTGCTGTCCAGGTTACATGGTTTTCTGACGGACTGTTCACACCTGCACCCAGACTCCCAGGGGATTTGGTTCCAAGCTGTAAACACTTGAAGAAGTCACCCGATACCTCTTTATTTTCTCTAGGGTTGTTTCTCTCTGTGTTTTCAATGATGTTTTTATTCTGTTGTAACCTCCAAGGCAGAAGAAGTTGGAGAAAGCCATGGATGAGGAGGGGTTACCAGACGAGGAGGTAAGACAACTTTATGCTTCTTCCGCTACCTGGTATGCAACTTGTAGGGTAGAAATCATCCTCCAAGGATCTAAATGCAACTGTCAAGTATTGTGTTCTTAAATGAATCAAGTACCCAAAGGTGCTCACCAGCCTGTTTCTGCCCCCACAACATGTTTCACATCACGGCTCATGGTTTGCAATGTCATTGTTGCAGAAAGTAATGCGCCGCTCCCAGCACGCTCGCAAGGAAACGGAATTCTTACGGCTGAAGAGGACAAGGCTTGGCCTGGATGACTTCGAGTCACTGAAAGTCATTGGGCGAGGAGCCTTCGGAGAGGTGTCATAGTATATTGTTGTTATTCATGACGTATTGAAAATATTAAGATTTAAGTTAAGTAGAAGGCCTGGTCAGTTACTGTTAATCAGAACTGAAAACATCTCATTGCATTTATTATAAAATCACCATTTCAGTTTTTTAGAATTTTTTTTTTTTCTTGTCAGGTGCGTTTGGTACAGAAAAAAGACACAGGACACATTTATGCCATGAAGATTTTGAGGAAAGCAGACATGCTGGAAAAAGAGCAGGTACGTGATATTTCGCAACAAGAATTCCAGAGGTAATGATTGTATTGGTTTGCTTCTCCCTTTACCACATTTCATAATCATTGCAAAGTCAAATTTGAGATTTTACGCTCCTAGTGCAGCCCTCCATGGTTTATAAATCATGCACACGCCAATTTCTGTGTGTATTGAAATGTTAGTATTACTGTGAAAGTCTCATAAATTTTGATGGTTGTTTATCTTTTTTATTCTCTGTTCCTTCTGCCAACAGGTGGCTCATATCCGAGCTGAGAGGGATATTCTGGTGGAGGCAGACGGAGCTTGGGTAGTGAAAATGTTCTACAGCTTCCAGGACAAGAGAAACCTTTACCTCATCATGGAGTTCCTGCCTGGAGGTCTGACACAGAAGAATTCGTACCTCCACAGTCGCACAAAACGCTACGTCGCAAAACGCTGGTAAACTGCAAAAATAATCCAACCTTTGACTTCATATACTAAGGGGACATGATGACCCTGCTGATGAAGAAGGACACCCTCTCAGAAGAGGCAACGCAATTCTATATTGCTGAGACGGTTCTGGCCATCGATTCCATCCACCAGCTGGGCTTCATCCACAGGGACATCAAACCAGACAACCTGCTGCTAGACTCCAGGGTGAGGATAGACACAGTCGCAACGCTGTTGAATTTGATGTCTGTGAGGTGGCGTTCAAATGCAATGCTTGTTCGCAGGGACATGTGAAACTTTCAGATTTTGGCCTGTGCACTGGACTGAAGAAAGCCCATCGTACAGAGTTTTACCGAAATCTGACTCACAATCCACCAAGCGACTTTTGTGAGTAGTGCCAACTGAATTGACTTAAATAATGATTTTTTTGCCGTATAATTTACAATTGAGTGAGTGTTGGAATCTTGTGCTTTGTTTTCCTCGATTTTGACCCTCTGACCTTCCACAGCCTTTCAAAACATGAACTCAAAGAGGAAAGCAGAGACTTGGAAGAAGAACCGCAGGCAGCTGGTATGTCATTTCACCACGTAGATATTGCCCACGTCCTCCCGCAAGAAAGTTTCAGTTTCATGAGTATTGGAAAAAACCCTGAATTTGAGTCATAATGAATATGCCTTAACAGTTGTATTCATTGTTTTTCTGCAGCTATGAGTTATGAACTGGGCTTTGAATTGCAGGCTTACTCCACTGTCGGAACGCCCGATTATATTGCGCCCGAGGTCTTCATGCAGACAGGCTACAACAAGCTGTGTGACTGGTGGTCTCTTGGCGTCATCATGTACGAAATGCTTATTGGTAAGAGCACATCCATCTGTCTATCAGGAAAGTACATGGAAGCCAAGTTTACTCAGTGTTTTTGTGCGATTGTGGTCTTTTGTGCTCAGGCTACCCACCCTTCTGTTCGGAAACGCCTCAGGAGACTTACAGGAAGGTGATGAACTGGAAGGAGACGCTCGTTTTCCCGCCCGAAGTGCCCATCTCAGAGAGGGCCAAAGACTTGATATTAAGGTGCTTAAGACGTCAATGATCTGTTCAAGAAATTAAGAATCTCTTCAATTCTTAATTTCGTTTATTTCTGCCCATGTGTTGCAGGTACTGCACCGATGCGGAGAACAGGATTGGAGCTGTGAGCGTGGAGGAGATCAAGAGTCATGCGTTCTTTGAGTCAGTGGACTGGGAGCACATCAGGTAGACGGGAGACGGTCAACTTTTTGTTTTTTCAAATGCAAATGGGTCTTTGCCCGCTGTTCTTTGGCGGGAAGTTAATTTGGTGTATGGAACCCAGGGTAATGTATTTGGCAGCACTGCTCAATAGTCTTTGGCGGTGGATGTAGGTGTGTGAATGCAGGTAAACTGAAAGTGAAATCACCCACAGTATGACGTTACTAGAGATCACAACTACAAATTAAATCTCTCTCTCTCTCTCTCTCTTTCTCTTTCTGTTCATTGTGCTCTGAAACTGTCTTCTCAGGGAACGTCCGGCTGCCATATCCATCGAAATCAAGAGCATTGACGACACCTCAAACTTTGATGACTTTCCCGAGTCTGACATCCTGCAACCAGGTGTTGTGAAACAAACAAATGGTATCCAAAAAAAACCCACCTCTGTAACCCAACCTAGCCTTAGAACCGATAACGATGTGAAGGATTGGATTTTAAAAATAGGTTCTCGACAAAGGCAAATTTGTAGAGCAAAGAATAGAGCACAATGATGGCAGGCGGCGGTGCCTCGTTGGACGCGTTTGTCCGTCCGCACCCTGTCCCTTTGTTGTAGCAGTGTGAATTGTGTTGAAATGATCCCTTATCGTTGACGCCACACCGACATGCCACCTCATTGGCTCGATACCTCAGTGTGCGGTTAGGCAACATTTTGCTCTCCTACAAAATTGAAAATAGGAATGACAAAGCTTTATTGTGCCAGTGTGTGTGTGCGTGACTACTGCATCTGTAGTTTACAGGTTTGCTACGTTCTCCAGGAGCTTAAACTCTTTAATGATTAAGCAGTTTCTGCACTGATGCACTGCATCAATTACTTTTAATGACAGTTGCATCATTATAATGTTTGTAAATCATGGAATAGTGGTCATGACATGAGATATCTATCCAAACGTTTGTGCCAATTTGTGCTGCTTCTTTCTAGGTGTTAGGAGTCCAAGTAATTGTTCCTTTTCTTTTTTTGTCAACAGCCAATACAACAGAGCCAGACTTCAAGTCGAAGGACTGGGTTTTCCTCAACTACACGTACAAACGCTTCGAGGGCCTGACCCAGAGAGGGACCATCCCCACATACATGAAGGCAGGGAAGGCCTAACAGGCTCCAACCTCGTCGCCAGGGATGGGGGATGAAAATGTAGTTGAGCGAGCGAGCCAGACGTTTACGGACACAGGGTCGGGCCCATCAGAGCCCCCGCCGGTGCTGAACGCTGTCCAATCAGCAACGGTCCGCTGTACAAATTTAAACTCTCATATCGAGCTATTTAGGTTCTGCATTGCAAGCCAACAGCGCAGCACAGTAAGGAGCGTTACCGCAATACCTCGGTTGTTTTTATCATAGAAGTGCCGTCTTTATCCAACACACACACACACACACTGTAGCTCTCAGGCCACCAGGACACTAAACTAACACATTGGCATGTTGAACAGAATTATGCGTCTGCGGATGATGTAGGGACGAGACTTGAATACAAATAAAGTAAATGAATCGATGACAAATTGCGCTGTGCAGACTAATGGTGCAGTCAAACCGTGGATTAGGCACTGCAAGACTAACACCAACTTTGCTCATATTTGTAGGATAGTCTTAGTCCAGTTCCACACAATTACCTTTTTTAGGACATTGGATTAGACTGACAAAGTCTTTGGAGGCTTGATGTTACTGTAAATATCTGTAGGACGAGAATATTTCTCACAAAAGAGACTAGGACACAAGTTAAAAGCTGAGAATGAAGAATAATACAGTAATAATATCCCTTTAGATAAAATATGCATAAGAGTCATCATAACTTTGTTTTGACACTGGATGTGCTGTAAAGCTGTATTCTTTTGTCTGTAGGTCAGAGAGGTGCACAATGACCTCTACGCCTCATAACTGAGTGCAGCTGCAGTACTTTTCCTGTAATCACACAGGAGCAACATTTTGCTTGAAAATAACGTAGAGTTTATTAACACCCCTTGCCCGAACAGCTAACTATATCAAGCTCTGCCGAATGAGGTTTTGTGGTCATATAATAAAGATTCAACCACTTGTTAAGCTTAACAGTCATGCAAAGTGCCTTTTAAGCTGCTGATTGATCATAGTTAATCATGCATCGGTGGATTAAAAAGAAGAATGGATAAAATCTCTTGGGACGCAATAATGTTGTTGCGTACTTGGCACTATCTAAGCAGCAGAGCAGAGTCGTTAATTCAAATGAGCATCTACTCTCATTACTTACTGGAATTATCCTCGGTCCATTCAGTCGTTTCCATAGCTAAAAAAGGACCTTGATTGAAAATACAAGTTTGGCAGAGGTTAGTGCAGCTTTATTGGACAGATGATATAATGCAAGGCTCGTAAAAAGGAGAAAAAATCACTTCACAGAAGATACTGAACAAAGAGATAGCTGTGTAAAGCAGATAAGCTTCTTAAAGTCTGTCCGATCAATTCAAGTTGAGCTTGTTTAGTATATCCTCGGCTTTATGGTTTACTGGAAAATGTGTCTTGCCTGCTAAGAAAAAAAACACATAATCATTGCACCTTTCTGGATCTCTGACTTTGACTGAATGCTGCAAGTAGTTACCAAAGATCATCACGCGTCACAATCTCAACCTGCATTCAGATGTAGCTGTCACTTGCTGCACTAAACCGTCAAACTACCTTGACAATTTAAACACCGTTTTCTTGGCGTGCTAACATAGATTTTGGGAATGACCTCACATTTCCAGATGTTGGTGTTGGAAAACAAGTGTGTGCAGAGTGAAGTTTCCAAACTGAAACTGTCACTGGTTTGAATGAAACTGCCGTGGTGACGTCATGTGAATCTGAAGGACTCTTTCAGCAGTTATTTCAAATTGGTTCATATATAGGACACGTGCATTAATTTGAGTCTGTATAAACAAAGTTTTGTAATTGCTACTACTGAAACAGAAATTCAATGCAATGGCTGATATTGAAACAATGACCAACAACAGATTCATTATTTATTTTGAATGTTATGTTTCCAAGAATGACATATTTTGTCCCAGGATTTTATTGATGGCAACCACTGCATGTAATAACTGGAAGACAATGATGCATCGTGGGAAACCAACCTGCTGTATTCAGTGTCCTATTTCACATTCAAACAGTGAAGTTGATGAAGTAATTAGAAAAGAATCGCCTGTGTATTTATCCGCGCGTGCGTGTGTCCGTCAGTCCATCCATCCATCCATCCATCCATCCATCCATCCGTCCATCCACTCATGTCTGTCTATGTGTGTGTTTGAAATGAACGATCGAAGCTAATAGTAACTGATGTACCAATATTTTCATGCAGTCGCCTTGTTGCGTGTCATAGAAAAACGCTTCCTTTTTTGTTTTTCCCGTCTCAGAAGTAGATGCAATGAAAAAAGATCACAATGGTGAACTATTGACGCGTCAGATACTGCAGTTTTGTTCATGATAACTTGAATCCTGTGACTGCGACACTTTATTTAACGGGAGCTAAATTATCCTCACTCAGTGTCCTGATTTCTCAATTTCAACTTATTCAATTGAAGTCAGGTGACAGTCAACATGCGGTAATAAATGACTCATCATAAAACTGATTAGCTGACATCTCAGACCCCAAGACCTCAGTAAAATTTGGAATCTTTTGTTTGTTACATAAGAAACGGCATGATGTTTGTTTACTGAGCATTGATCTGTCATCTACACATCTTGTATCAGTGCCTATCCTGAGAACAAACAATCCAACATGCTGAAATTTCATTTGTTATCCACAAATGAATCATGCCGTCAGCATAAGGTAACCAACAAACAAACTTCATGAAAGTCCTTTTCCTTTCATGGTGTAAATTATGATGATGAGTATATCACCTCAGTCCAGAGCAGAACGAGACACATCCTGCTCTGGCTTGTTTGGCTTTAGTGTAGATGTAAATGATCTTTCAGGCAAATGTGTCGGCCCCACCATGTCACAGAGGTAGTCCTGTAGCCACCTCATACAAGATAACTTCCCTCTTGCCGTGGATTTGGTTTGAGGCCCTGTGCGGGGTCAAGAATGTGTTGTAATGTATTTTGTGTAATGATGTGTACATACTGTAGTAGACCTCTCAAAGCAGTTGTCTGGACTGAAGGATGAAAATGGCCATTAATATATTAATTCATTATGGTTTCTATGTTCATAAAGGATGAAATATATTAAAACCCTAAACTCTGAGTTTTTGTCATGACAGAACCTGATAATTATCAATTGCCATAGAGGCAAAAGAAAAAGGGAATCCAATCCAATAAAATCCAAAAAATCTTAAAGGCTTGGGAGAGCACTACAGGAACCAGACCGGTGCCAATTTTACTTCTTGGTGAACAGCGCCATCAAGGGGTGGGTAAATGTATAAAGAGTAAGATAGTCTCATTCTACAATGAATAAAATTAAACAAATGCACACATTTTGTACACTTATTTGTACATCAGCATTTGAATCCCGATGTTTTCTTCAGCCATCACGGGTTAAATGAACGGAACTGGCAAAAACATTTGGACGGAACATCAAACCATTAACAACGCTCGGTTCTTCGGAGTGTTTACCACTTGGAACAAAAGTCGAATTCAATGTCTTGCTGCAAAAAATATTGCAATCTCCCACGTGGAGAGGTGCGAGGATAATTGTTTGGGGTAGAGAAATGCTTCTGTACCTCACGTATACCACCAGAGGGCACTTTCGAGGCGCCATGTGGACTGCATTTTCATGGCGGCGTCACCGAAAATAATTCTCTAGCTTTCGTCCTGGAGTTGTGGAAAACTTCTCCATGTCAAACAGATAATTTTGACGGCGACAATTATCGTATCATCATTAGATTTCAATGAGACGTTCGATACTCTGTCGATCCTAAAATGATACACAACATTCAAAATCAATTTCATTTAAAATCTTTATTGATTACAAATGGCAATTGAGCTCTGAGGTCCTACCATCAGAAGTTTTTTGTACTTAATTTGTACTTTATTTTGTGTATGATTGCAACATCAGCCATGCAGAACAAAACCAACACAAAATGGACACAGCTGACAAGTGCCATCAGACCATATAAACAACAGTCTTGAACTTATTTTTTCAAGTGGTCAACAGCTGATGTCAAAATTACTTTTCTGAACTGATATGAAAGATGAACTATCTTGTTTCCTCATCCTTTTACTGTAACTTCTTCTATACATATTTGCAACCACTTAATCGCATGTACACCAGCTTGAAATTAATTCCTATGTTTGAATTCAAATAACTTTACTCAAATTTATCGTATATAACAAAATGTCCTTTATACAGGGAGAATACTGGTTCAACTGGGGCATGTTAATCTAGTTAAGCAGCTGGTCACACAGGTAAGCCACGTTCAGTGGATGTTCTGTTCCAGTGTGTTGTCAGCAATAGAATTCATTGTGTTCTATGCTGGGTGGGGAATTCAGAACCATGCAAGACCCCACATCAACACAGAGGAGCCACCATTCAACAGGAGAGCACGTTTGGTGCCTTGACCCGCAAATCTAGAACACATCAGACTAACAGGCAGCGAGGAAATGCCTTTAATATCATGACCTATCACCACAACCACAACAACAGAGCTGGCACACTTAAGTGAAGTTCATTTCCTCAGTCAACGGCAGGAAAACAAGAACAATAACAAACTTTTCGCACACATTTTTAAGGCGAGGACTCCGTGCTAGATCACTAAACCACCGTGGGAGTTAAATTGGAATCCAGGAGCCTTATGTGGTTAGATATGTTTTGACTGTTGCAAAATTCAAAAATTAACTAACCAACTTACTAACTTGATAGATAGATAGATAGATAGATAGATAGATAGATAGATCATAAGGTATTCCAGAACCACATGTCAAATCACAGGTCAAACAAGAAATTGAATGTATCTAGATTTACAATGTGACATTACCCAAAATCCAAACATTTATGAAAAGTGTTAAGGGATTTGTTTAGGGGGGGTCACTGCGGTTTGTGTCTTTGTAGCTTTTGAAAGCCTGTCCAGCTTCTGACGTCTATTCCGGTCTGTACTTTCTCCGCCGCCATGCTTAAAATGGGTTAACGAGCCGATCACTGTCACGTGACCGACAAGTTATATAATATATAGGTCAACACGTGCTCGGTTGGCACGTGCAGGCTTTTCTCTTATGTAAAGTCTCGTGCAAAGGTCTTGAATCACACAATCTAGGTGAAAAAAAGAGATCGTCAAAAGCGGGACAGATATGCCACTCCAGCGCTTAAAAGACACGGGGGAGATAAGGGCACTGTTGGAATGTACTACATCTTTGATTATTTTGTGTAGTCAAATAACCGTAAAGAGTAGATTTGAATGAATAACTTGAATCAGAATTGACTCTTTGTCAATCGCTGTCTACCGATTTGTGGCTATTTCCTTTTAGGGGTAAAAAATGATTATCAATTTCACTTACAAAAATAACTTCACCAAGTAGTGTGAATTTAACATTTTCTGCTGTCATATTTTTCAGAATGCGAAAGATACTATATCAAACCCACCAACAACCACGCGTTAATATGTGTTAGGAAACTTCCAGCACACAGAGTTGATGCAGTTGCTAACTTTGATGGCGAGCTTGATGGTCATAACTCGCACAGAGTGAGCCCTCTGTCCGTGGCGCGTGTGGATATTGTACGGCGGGGAGAGAGTCGCACAGTCAGATGGTGGGATCGGTGACGTCCGCGGCACACTTTCAGGTCAGCTAAACGTAACGCAGCAGCAGAGGAATCGCGAAAGGAGTGACTCCGACCGACAAGGCGGGGCTGTCTTCATTTCCTGGGAATCCAAATCACAAAAAGGAGAGAAAATTGGTGCCATCATTGTACTCGCAGCCTGCGCGCACGTTCCCGGCCCGACGAACAAACTCATCACCGCTCCTTCTCCGCTTTGTAGGGCATCGCATGTTGTGGATGATCAAACTCTGTGGAACACCTTGTTCTTTGCGGCCAAACAACTAATAAACACCCTGTCCGCACACAACACGTGACATATGTGGACAAGTTTGTCGAGACATATGAAAAACACTCAAAGAAAAGGACACACGGGGTGAACGTTTGGACATTTTTGGCGCAACATGGAATTATTGTCGCCCACCAAGTGTCATCCATTCATCACACACCCACGCGGGAGCTCATCTTTGCTCAGTTGTTTTCACCAAGTCAGATAACTTTGCGGCACTGATGATGACTGTGAATTGTTCATGTTAATTGTTCATATCAACCACGTCATATGCAAATGACTGTCAAGTCGGCCGATTGTGTGCTCGTCTCTCCGTTTTTTGAGGGATGTGGCAACTTAGGTAAGTAAGTGGATGACCTCCACCCTCTAAAACTCAAACTGCAAGGGAGGAGGAGGAGGAGGAAGAAAATGAAGTCATTTATACAACCCTTCTCGGCGCTCCGCCGTGTCCCCCTCCTTCTCTCCCTCCCTCCCTCCTCTATACTCGTTCCTCTGTTACTACTACAGCTGGTGGCTCCACATGCGCGCCGAGGCTCCGTAGCGTTTGGACCGGGCGAAGCCGGCTCCACTTGAGGCATGTCGGCCAGTGGAGATGACAGGACGGGGGACAAAGCTGGAGGTAAGGCGGGAACAACAACAACGATTTCGATTCTTGGTTTTGCTTGGCAGCATCTTTTAGGGATTCGCCATAACTAGTTGGGCGACTTTTTCCCAATCGCGGAAACTGTTTGTCAGCAGCCATTGAGACAATACAATACACTCCGGTATAGTTTTACTTATTCACTGTACTTATTCTTTAATGTTTGTAGCGGTGTCGGAGGGAAAGTGATTGCTTTACTCTTTCAGGCGCTTGAAGTGCACCCCGAGCTGCGAAAAGAGCAGCTGACGGTTTGGGAAAGTGTTTGTAAAAGCCAGTGGCTAGTGTCCGTTATCGCCCAACTCTGGGCTTTAATTCAGCTAAAGAGGCAGCGGGGCTCGTCTCGTGCCCGGCGCGTGCAGGAGGCGGAGGAAGCTCCCTTCTTCATTCATCAGTCCCTACTACGTGCGCGTGCACGCGGCGCGGCCGAGCGTGCTCGCGCACAGACGGCCGTTTCGGCTCCGCGGGAGTCGCGCCTCGCTCGCCGGTGGAAAGTGGGTCAGTGGAGCAGTGGAACAGCACTGCCCGCGCCGAGCGGCAGAGGGAGGCAGGAGCTCCCCCCCGGAGCGGCGCGTCACCGAATCCCGGCTGCACACGGCCGCTCCGCTCATTCAGGTTGCGACCGCAAAATTTAGGCGTTTTGGGGAAGGAAAAAGTTTCATAGTGTTGCGGAGTTGAAGACCAGAGGAGGCGCGAGGTCACCGAATATAGACTGTCGGTCATTTAAGTTTCCTGTGCTTACGAAATACTTCGCCTCAAGTGCAAATATGCTGGCGCCGATTACATTGAGTCTTACACTCTCTTTACAGAGTTTAGATTGTTTCTCTTTTTTCTACACATTTGTATTATGAATGTCCACACATGAGCATTTTAACCAAAGAAATTTTCCTTTATTTATGATGTCGGCCAGTTCAACAATAATCAGTTTATTTCACTGCCTATTTGATAGACAACATAGTGTGCCAAAAAGGCAATTAATTGAATCAGAAGAAATATCAGTTGCTGATCTGTGGTACGTTTTTCATAGGAAATTGATTGAATGAACACCACAAAAATGTGCTAGAAGATATGAAGAATATGAAGAAATATGAAGAAAGAGATGAACAAAAACACCCCAACCCTTACAGTGAACTCTCAAAAATCAAAAGTACAACAAGATGCAGAGTAATTTCTTTTTAATTTAAACAAACGCTGATTTTATTAGACAGCAAACAGCCGTGGATTTTAAAAAAATCTTGGTTTTAAGATCAGGTATATGTTGAATGTATAATTTTGAAATGTACAATTGTATTTGATCTATAAAAGCAGCATAGTGCAAATAAATTCTTTTCATTTAGTCTAGTAGGATGAAAATTGAATGTTGCTCACAGAGTTTCAATAGCATAAGGTCAATGTCAGAGCTGCCTTTGTGTAAAGCAGTTCTTAAAAGGTGGTTTAAGTCCATGAGCTTGAAGGATAAGGATTGATGATGTATTTCGTGGAAACCACATTATATTAATGCTCTAACCTAGTCATCCTCTCCTCACCGCCCCTTATAACATTACTTGTCCAAATACTCAGATGAAGCATCGTTGTTTCTGGCGTACCAACCTAAGCACAGCCCATGTTTAGCATGAATGTTATCTCCCCTCTGCGCTGCTTTGCTTAGATACATTTCATCACTTTTCCTGTCATGTAAGGGAACGATATCCCAAATACAGCCAGTTGTTCATTTTGGGGACTTGCAAAAGAAGCTGATTGTAGGTCACGGGGTGGAAATCATCTAACCGTGCTGTGCAAACTGCAGGATACAGTGGCTACATACAGTCTGACACACACAGTCATGGAATGATGACAATGTTCGGATACAAGAGCAGCACTGATCAGTACTGAAGGATGCCGACAAAAACAATTTGATTAATCTTGTACGAGTGCCCGTTTAGCCCAGTTCAAAACACAAAATTCAGGCCATGTCCTGAAAGGAACTGAGGCGCTCAGGAATGTTTTCCTCTCCCATCTCCAAATATCATGCATCATAAAATTATCTGTTTAATGTTCAAATCGCAGCTGCCAGCTGCTGCAGAACCAAAAATGTTGCCCGGTGCTACTTCCAGTAATACTCATACTATTGATGAATATTTCAAAAGGCATGTTGAATATTTTACCCAAATCAGCTATGTTTGGTTTAATCTTAGCACTGGCACAGTGTATCCTGTTAACTGTTTGTGTCTCCCTTTTGCTGGGGGCCACTTTGACTACAAACACATAAAAAAAAAAGCCAGAGACAAATTATGTGATTAGTCAGAGCAGAAAAAACAAACAAAAAGACTGAAGAGAAGCTCATATAATTTGTTCATATTTACATATGACAGACCATATTCCCAGACAATGGTGAGTGTCTGTGTGTCACAATGGCGCTCTCGATTAAACGATGAATATGAGAATGGCAATATGTGACGATATAGAATATACAGTATGTATAGCACCCACACAGCAAAGGTTTAGCACTCGTAGCGACGTAGGCCAGCGATGAGTCACAAGTCCATCAAAAAGGAGGTTGGGGACGATTGAGAGGCCAGTCGTTTCCACCTTCAGAAAACATTAATGCTCCGACTTTCTCGCTGGCTCAGTCCGTTTTTATGAATTTGACAGTTGGGTCGACCGCGACAAACACTAAGGCAGAGCAGGCAGCACTGTAGCTGCTTGAAAAGATGAAACCCAGCCTCCGCACAGGTATTTGTTGTTTGATATCTGCTACCCTCAGGCTGTCGGTGTGTTTAGTGCTGCGTGTGTGTGTTGCTTGATACTTGTGTGTCGCTTATTACTGTTATTATGTGTGTTACCAGTTACTGGCTTGTGAATGCTTGGCTTTCCCGCATTAGTGGTCTGTCTCTTGGCCTGCGCATAAATATTTGTAACCAGAATTCCTCTAAACGTGTTTGAGGTCATTGACATTAATTCCTTTTCTGTGACGGAAGACATAAATACAGTCTTGAGTGGGTCAGTGAAAAGTCTAAAATCTGGAATGACGATAGTTGTAGTTGGTGATGTCTACACAAATTGAACATGTTTGTTTTCAGCAGACAAAATGTAATGAAATTGTTGTTCATAGTGTATTTGTGATTGTGCTATTGGATTGTGGGATGAATCTGTTTTTGTTGCACTCACAGATAATGATGTATTTGCAGCCAGTCCGGCAGCTCTGTTTTAAATAGCCTCTGAAGAAGGCTATTTGTTCACGACCCCATTTGATTGTTTTGCAGTGCATTAGATTTACTGTTTCCTGTCATTTTCTGAAAGAATCCTGGCCCGCCGTGGCCTCTGGTCAGACACAAACTCGAGTCCTACAGTCCTCAAGTCCCTAGTCCCTTAGGGACTGCAGTCATAAGTGCAATCTATCTATTTATTTTAATAGTTATAATAGTAAGAATAGAACAGTGTGGATAGTTGTTGGACAATACCAAGCCTCCAAGAAAATCCTGCTCACTCATCTGCATATCAAGCTGTGTGAGCCACCGCAGGGCCATTTTCATCCCAGCAACGTGACATGTCATCTGCTGGCCTGCAGCGATGGCCTTTTGTCATGTCATGACCAGGGTATTTGGCACAGGCGTGACTCAGAGTCTACGTGCGTGTGTAGCGGGTCCATCCGTGTCTCCCTCTTGTGCCAAGCAGCACGTTCAGCCGGCATGGCGCAAAGGTACCGAGAAAGAATCCTCTGACTAATAAGGAAATAGGAAAAAAAAAGGGGAAGACAGTGGGGGCGGTTGGATGCAGAGCGGTCGGCGAGGGTGAGCGGAAGAGCCGGACAAGCGTCCACTCCCACATTCCAATTTTGCGTCAGTCGTGACCCACTAAAGTTCTGCGGCGGGATTTAAGAAAGAGGCGTCGCGGAATTTAATTTCCGCCTCCTGGCAAATGATATTCGCCCATGAATTTAGAGGCGGATATGTTTAGAGAGAGGTCTGACCCTTGGACTCTAGGGAGGGTTTGGCTGATATCAGACTTTGCGTGATAATGCAGCTGTCACAAATTAAGTTGTTTGACTACAGAGATGGAATATATGAATATGATTGATTAATCAACAAAAGATGTAGTATGCCCAACATGCTTTATGACTGTACAAAAGTAAAAAATACAATGTTGAAATGTTGCTTTGGGCTGTTTTAAATTAGTTTTTAATTGAACATTTAATGTGTGTCTGTTTAGGAGACTACTGGTCACTCATTGTCAATAGATCTTGTTTTTGTTGCATTTTCACGCCATGTTGGATGTCACAAATTCAAACTATGGGCGTCCGGAAGAGGGAAGTAGGTCAGTGTTACAGCATTACACAAGAGCGCAGCCCAAACCTCGTTTGCCCTCACTTGCCTCGTGAACGCTGGAAAAATCCAGAGTGCAACTCAAAGTTTGGCGCCTTCAGTGGCAACCGCCCGTCAGTGCATGACGGCCTCACCCAAAAAAAAGACACAGTCCCTCCGCATTCCCCCGCAAAACATTCTGCGATCACGCCCGCATAGGGACTTATTGAGCAGGCGAGCTTGGTGGTTGAGGTCACATGGCCGTCATTGTTGTTCCAGACGCTGCTGCAGAGGGTGAAGGCCACAGTCAATCGTCCTCATCGCTGCCAGGAGTCGAGCTGCCACGGAAAAGAAAGGGAGATGTGGAGGAGAGGTCAGACATGTGTGTGATGGACAGTTCGCTCTCCTTTGACTTTTACATCTCAAGCCCTCACAAATTTACAGACATGAGATGCGATCGTTGCATTTTCCTGACGATCATCTCTGTCCCTTGTCTGACAGGCAAAGCGAGGTGGAGATGGAAGACGACCTCAGCAGGTGTGCGGAGTGACTGCGTGACGTCCGTATGTTGTGTTGTGACATTTGGACATTAATTAATTTCTGATTCCCTTTGCTCGAAGATCTGAAGCAGAGGATCTGCAAGTCAAAATGAGATGCTTCAGGTAGGCTTCTTACTTACGTTGGCTATTTCATTTGCACTTAGTTTTGTATTTCTTTCCCATATTTATATGTTAATTCGACCAAGAGGTATTTAAAAGTACCTATTATTTTCTTCATTGTGCAAATGTAACATTTGTGATTTTGATTCAATCAGAAAACATACATTTCAAGTATAGTAGAATGAAAATTCTCATCACTTCACACTTTACTTTGAATTGTATGACAGTAAATATCTGAGTGTTTTGGTGTCAAATGAGATCAATTCTGGTGGTGCTTCATCAGTTTGTTAGTGAACTGAGATGAATGTTTTGACCTGCGCCTGCAGGGAGCCCCACCGCCAAATTGAGAAGAGGCGTCGCGATAAAATGAACAACCTCATTGACGAGCTGTCCTCCATGATCCCCGCCTGTCAACCCATGGCTCGAAAACTCGACAAGCTCACCGTGTTGCGGAAAGCCGTGCAACACCTGAAAGCCCTCCGAGGTCATCTGGAAAGCCGCCGACCTGTGTTTACATGAGGAGCGGCGCGGGGAGTCCTTCTGTCTTAAACCGTTTGTCTTTTCCCCATGACAGGAGGGACAAGCGGTGCCTTCGTTTCCACCTACAAGCCTTCGATCCTGCCCGACGATGACCTCAGGCATCTTCTGCTCAGGGTAGCCGGCTGCACATCACAGCCGCCCCGCAGCTCAGCCCGCTTATATCTTTGAATCTCATCTACCTCCCCATCTGTCTTCCCATCTATCAGGCGGCCGACGGGTTCCTGTTGGTTGTGACCTGCGACAGGGCAAAAATCCTGTTTATCTCCGAGTCGGTCTCCAACGTCCTCAACTTTAAACGGGTTTGTGCCACATCTGCTCCACTTCGCACACACTCTGTCGTTACACTGATGTCAGATGGAAAATGTTGGGGCAGACTCGTATTAGAGGGAAGAGTCGTCTCTAGAGACCAAAGCCCTAGCAAAGTCTGGGCCGCATGCCATCTTTCATCCTTCCACTAACCATCTTGGCAGTGGCAACAAAATGAAGCGATAGTAATAACGGGTAGGCAATCACTCATCACTGGTCACTCATCGTAGTAACCACGGTAGATGCAATATCCAGGCCTCCAGCCTTGGAAAACCCTTGATCTCCTTAAGCTAACAGGTGATTTCCAAGTCAGTAACCGAAAATGCTGCCGTCTTAAATGAGGAATAAGACTATGTTAAGACGATTTTTTTTTTTTTTTTGATGAGGATTCTTGTAATGCAACCCAAAGAAGTTTATTAGTCAAATCTGCTGCTGCCACGTCCTGCTTCTGGCTCTCTGTTTTCGCCCTTTATTTGTACTTGGCCAGAATAATACACACACCTGCTCCGCATTCACAAGCAGATATTCTACCGCTGGAGTTGGCCGCGAGGGAAGAGCAGAGTGATGCACGGCCACCCGAGGGAGCAGACGCTACAGAAACCTGATCCCATATTTTCAGAGCAACATATGTGACGGGAAAAATAGAGGCTCAGAACTCTGCCTTCATGCGGGCTCCACCAATTTAAGATGACCCGCTTTTCTCAGCTCTATTTACAGCTTTTGTTTGCCTCTATGAATGTACCGGGTTATTTTTGATACTTGTTAGATCTGAAAACCTTTCATTTTCAAAGAGGGTAGAACAATAGCAATGTACTGTACTTGTATTATTTGCACATGTCTTCACCATTTATGGCGAAAGTATTTCATATGGAGTTGAAAATAATCAGTTGAGTTGCAAACTGGGCTACTTGCTAAGTTTGATAGAATTTGATGTTTGCATTTGGGTTTGCAGGTGGCGCTGACTGGAAAGAGCTTGTTTGACTTTATCCATCCCAAAGATATCAGCAAGGTGAAAGAGCAGCTGTCGGCGTCCGAGCTGAACCCTCGCCATCGCGTCATCGACGCGGCCAGTAAGTCCCCACTTCAGCCCGGACCTCACACGCTTTGTCCATCCTCTCACGTTGTGTGTCTCCGCGTAGCTGGGGCCCAGGTCCAAACAGACTTGCCAGTCAGGATGTCCCACCTGTCCACTGGAGCCAGACGGTCCTTCTTCTGCCGGATGAAGCACAGCCGGGCAGCGGGAAAGCACGAAGACAAAAGCCCCATGCCCAGTACCTCAAAAAAGAAAGGTGAGTCCAAAGAGCAAGATCCTCAATTGGGACCGGGTTGTAATATTCTGGGAGGACTTTAGCACATCAGGCGTGGTTGACAGTCACTTGAATGAATACTCCACAGTTTGGCTCAAGATACACAAAGCACCGCTGCTCCTTTTTTTTGTGTGTGTGTGTGTCACACACATTTATTTGGGAAACATTGACCCAGACACATTATTCCAGCCCACAGCGGCTCCGTCATTACAAAGCCATCATGGTAATACACATTTGCATGTGTTTCCAGGCAACACGGTCGGGCGGTACACAGCCAGGCAGCAGAAAACAAACAAATGCAGCCGAAACTTTATGACCTGGCCACTGGCAATAAAGGAAATGATCTGATGTGGATGACTGTTGATGAGGGAGAGGCCCCCGCTGCAGGGTTTTGGCCCCCAGATGAAACGACGTCGGCACCCTGACAGAAATTTATCCAAATAATCCACGTGACCTCAATTTCCTGGGACGATGTCAGGGTCCTCTTTTCATTCAAAATTATTAAAAGCGGCATTATTGGGCCACGAGTGCCTGTGTTTTTCTTCTTTCCGGCACAGATTTGATTTGTCCACAGACATGGAGTGTTCTATATGTTTGGACATCTCTACTACACAAACAAATGTGTGAGAAGAGTAAAATATGATAGCATTTGACAGTGTGTGTTCGTTTTCCCGCATTAACAAAACATTTGCCTCTCCTGGCTCTGTGTAATGTGGGCCAGTTCTACTGAGAGCTTTCACGGTGGCAGGAATTCAATCGACTTTTTTTTTCATATATATATGGATGCCACAATTTAGAACATGAGGTCCTGCAGAGGAAGTAGGTCAGTGTTATGGCATTGCATAAGTGTGGGGTCCAAACCCAATTTCAACCTCATCGCGGCAAGAAAAAAGAGGATTTGGCGCCCTCTTGTGACAGAGTTGTGCAACTATGTAAAGCATAGTTGTGCTTTACAGGGGAATAGCATTTTCAGTTTCCTCAAAGCATTTAAGGGGAATTGTTGTCCAACAGTGTCAAGTTAATGATTGTTTTATCTCACTTTAAAGCAATTAATTCAAATAGTCTGAGTCAGGGGTCGACAAACCAAAATGTTGAAACAGCCATAGTGGAATATTATAGCATAAAACAAATCTGTCTGGAGCAGCAAAAAAAAAAAGCCTTACATAAGCCTTGTTAATGAATTTAACGTCTATTCTACAATTTTAACAACACTGAAAAACGTCAAGGATATTTGTGTCACATTTTTCCTCCCTGAAAAACCATACTAAAACAAACAAAAAAATTATTCTCCCCCCATCTTTTTCCATTTTCACACATTTTTTAAAACAGCCACATGTTGCCGACCCCTTGCCTGGGTCGATAATTTTGTGCTATGATTGCCTTTCTGTAATTGATATTGTGTTTGTTCTAATTCAGTGATTTAATCCAAGAAAAGGCGATGAAATGCTGCCACCAAATATACTGAAAGAAACAATAGGGGCTGAAGCTTTAGGCCGCACACCTGACCTACATATTTAAAATGCCTTTTCAGTGGAATCCCCTTTTGCTTGAAGTGATGGTTGTGGCGTCACCTCTGCTCACAGACACATACTGCACTCTCCACTGCACGGGATACATGCGGAGCTGGCCCACCTCCCAGCTGGAGTCAGAGAGCGACGCAGACAAAGACAACGCCTACCTAACCTGCCTGGTCACCATGTGCCGCATACACCCTCAGGCGTCCTACCAGCCTGCCACGGACGTGCTCGTCAAACCCACCGAATTTGTCACCCGATTTGCAATCGACGGCAAGTTCACTTTTGTTGACCAACAGTGAGTTTCCCGATTTTCTTCCATGTCCGTCCCCTCAAAATAGCCGTTTGTAGTACGAGTTTGGGCTGAGAGGCGATTGGCAGGGAGGAGTCAGGGCCGTGGGCAATTTCAGTCGTGGTATCAGATGTGGCAGCCGTGGAGATAATCCTGTCTATGTTTGCCATTGTTTCTCCAAGGGAGCTGTGCATCTTGATGGCATCACATGACCACCTCTTCTCATACTTTGGGAAGTAATTTCACAACCCAAGTTTAGTGGATCATTTCTCTCAAATATCCCATAAGTGTCACTGATGGACTGTTCTGTGTGGGAGTGGTTGACACACATTTGTAACAGTGGTCACTCATTTCATCTCACCGTCACCGATGGCCGTGTTCTTGAGAGACGAGGAGAGCGAGAGAGCGGGTGAGGGACAGAGAGGCACATATGAGTAACCCCGCTCGATTTTCCCCTCCTCTCTGTGCACCAGAGCAACGACAGTCATAGGTTATTTGCCGCAGGAAGTTCTGGGCACGTCGTGCTACGAGTACTTCCACCAGGAGGATCTGCAGCATCTGGCTGAGAAACACAGGCAAGGTGATGCTGTGACTCCACCCACTTGTTTGCTGTATCGTCCGTCTCGACCAAGTAAGCACGCGACTGCATTGTGACGTGGTGGTGCCTGATCTCTCACCAGTTCTGCGGAGCAAGGAGAAAATCGAGACGCGCAGCTACAGGTTCAGGACAAAATACGGCCACTACATTTCACTCCAAAGCCAGTGGTTTAGTTTCACCAACCCATGGACCAAAGAAGTTGAGTTTATCGTGTCTTCAAACAGAGTGATCTCGTAAGGAATGATTTGTTGCCACCTCTCCGATCATCAGCCTGAGTCACGAGTCTCCTTTGTCGATATTCACCTAATTTTTCAAGCTTGTTTTTTTTTTGTACCATGCTCTCACAGGGGATCAGGTCAGTCGAAAGATGACAAAGTAGCAGGCAGCTCCAAAGCACTCACAGGTAAAGCAAACACTCCAAAATCACGCAGGTGTTTTGGTCTTTTGTGGCATCGATATGCAGACAGAGTTGTGCTGCCTCCACAGAGGAGACCAAGCCAATACCCATAATTCCTGGCCTCTCCAGTGGTGTGGGCACAATGATCTTTGCAGGCAGCATAGGGACGCAAATCGCAAATGAACTCATGGACTCTTACAGGTACCTCATCTATCTTTTCACATAAAAGATGTCAAAGATGTACTTTTTCAAAGTCAGTATATTTGTTGTGTTGAACACAGGGTGAACTCCTCGCCGTCCAGTGGTGCTCCCAGTCCATTTGGCTCCTCCCAGGATAAATGGGCCATGGTAACCCCAGGAACGAGTCGGAGTGTGAGTCTGTTCTCCCACTTAGCACCACGTGATAGCGGTTTGGAGCCAAGAAGGGAGCGACGTAATTAATCATGCTCCAAGTGGGCCGATAAGGCAGCTCCTTATCACAGCGATCGGGGCAGGGCGGGAAATGTACAGTGCCGTGCTCGGTTTGTAAGAAACACCCCATCACTGCTTCCAGGCCGGCAGCAGAGAAGAGGCATCCACCAGCTCGCAGTCCCAGTCGGGGTCCAGAGCAGCGGGAGACGTGAGCAGGGAAGCACAGGAACACCCCGGTACCTCCGTTTGTGTCTGTGTTTGACACTTATGTACTCTCACTAACTCTTTTTCAGAATGATGCTAACGCACAGAGGATGAATAAAAGTCCAAATTCTCAAATTACCAGGGTTGATGGCCTCTCTCATGTCATTTGTTTGCTCCCACCCAGGCGAATCGTCTCAGCTGGACCTGGACAACATAACCATGCCGGGGCTCAGCTGCTTCACCAGCGACGAGGCAGCCATGGCGGTCATCATGAGCTTGCTCGAGACGGATGTCAACATGGGTCAACAAGGGGACTTTGAGGATTTACATTGGTCAATGTGACAACTGTGGAAATACGTTTGACCCCCCTCCTCCCTCCCCACACACTCTCGCGCCATTTTCTTGCCACTTTCAGAGACCTTTTGGCATTCTGGTCGACCGTAACGTGATCGACAGTTCTGGCCTTGCACAATGGAAGTTGCTGCGTCGTACCAAAGGCTCCATCATGTCTTATCTCAGGAGGTCAGCAAGTTTGTCGGATGACTTTTGCAAAACATGCTCACCTTGTCCGCGCCCTCCCTTGACAGTTTTTTTTTTTCATAATTGTTGTTGTGTGTTGACATGTCAGCACTGCCACTGGGGATTCAAATCCTGACTGCTCCACCAGCCCTGCTGCTCCTAACGACTGACCTACGTCTGTCTGTGGAAGCCAGGAAAACCGCTGCTAGACAACCTCCTCTGTCCCATTACATTTGCAAAAACTTTGGTACCCAGTTATGACTTCCATGTTTTACACAACATGGCCTGGTTGTTCCATTTTTTAGCTTTTTTTTTTTTTTTTTTTGTAACCATGGAGGTTTACTCCCTAAAGCTTGAAATGTGTATCCTGTCTGTTTTCATAAGGAATGTGCACTAAACGACTGAGCCCATTTTCCACCTATTCTGTGTGTTCACATATCACATTATTACTGTACCCTGGAAATGTAAAGGTAGGGTAATTTACACTGAACTCCTGGGAAAATGTCATTTTTCCACACAATTTCCCATGAATCACAAATGCTGTGGACTGTGGACTCGGCAGGAGTGAACATGTTCATGTACATATGTTTACAGCTATATGTGGACATATATGAGGAATACTGACAGAAAGAATGATTTTCTCAGCGATGTATCTTTACTGATGCCTCACCCCCCTCCTTTACCTGTCGCCTAGCTCGATGATATCGATGGAACGCATTATTATTGCACAGATTTTGGGATTATCACTTGTTTTACTAGGGAGACAATGTATTTTTTTTTCTGAATGTTCATGAGCATCAGCGTTTGTGCTAATCATGAAATATCTGATGACAGCACTGGTTCCTTAAATCTTGAAAGCATAACGTGAGTATGTTGCCTTGAACGCCTGTTGTGGTTTTAACAATGGGAAAGTACCTGTGGTCTCTTGGGCCTCAAAAGAACTATTGGTACCGGCCAAATGATTGTTCTGGCCTTAAATGTCAAACATACCCTCCCCCCCAAAACAAACGTGATGTTTTCATGTATGTTGTCCTCGATGTATCTGCTGTAACAGAAAGTTCAGTGAGAGAAGTCTTTGAAAGTAAAACTTTTTAAAGAAATTGTGATTTACTTATTAATTTATTTGCAAATACATATTGGTTCAGATATTTGCTGTGGTTGACGTCATTTTGCTGCTCCTGTCACGAGTCATAACTACAAATTGTCTGCCATCACCTCCTCATTCCTTGACCTGGACAAGAAAACGTACTGAAAATTGTCACATTTTCCCTACAACATTTTTTTTTTGGTACTAACCCCATGGACTCATTGTTAATAGATCGTCATCCCTCGAAACCAGCAGCTGTGCATGCAATCTGATCATTTAGAAACAGAGGCAGCAGATTTTTTTTTTTTTTCATACAAATTAGTTTTAAGTTTTAAACGGCAGTTGGGGTGGCGTTTTGGCTAGCAGTCCCCCGGGTGCCACAAGAGGGCGCTAAAAAAAATCCACAGCTCCACAAACCCGCTTTTTAAAAAGCGAAGAAGTATGTACAGCTGGCGCGGTTCCGCTATCAAAACAAACGGACCTGAGGCAGTGCTTAGTGAAGTTTCGAATTTCTTCAGTTCTGACCTTACTAAGATGGATTGATGTTGAACAACACGTGCAGGCAGCTCGGTGGAACCCGTCAATCACAACATAAGTAGTTTAACAAAGGAAATAATGTAAACAGTAACCCGAAAGCGGCTGCCTCGCTTCTCTGGATAGGCTTAAAACTACCCAAGCAGACGATGGAGGTGGCGAATAAAGGTAAGAGATGAAGGTTTGTACAAACGGCAGGCTGCAGCAGGTGGAAACCACTTTGAGACGTCATATCATTCCTACAAACAGTTCAAGGTTCAATCAAAAGGCACACCAACCATTGGAACGTGTTGCTCACCCTGACTCATTGTTGGACACCGGTCACGAGTCCTGTCAATTAGACCCATTTATAGATAGTGTTTAAATAAGCGTTTGTCGTATGTAACAACTATACAACTTAATTATAGAGCTTTTAGTTTACATACTGTTCATGCCTCCAAGTAGAATGCGTGTCTGTCCCGGGACGCAACATGCAAACTTCAAATCCAAGATAAACTGAATGAAACACAAGTTGCGTGATTGTGAAGTCACGGTCAGCGAGGCCTACGTGTCTACTGCGTGAAGACTTAGAAGGACAAAGTCCTTCAGGAATCATACCATGAGCCACTAATACAATAACTACGCCGGAAACACTCAACCCCATCAATCACAGCACCTCAATTGCAACTTTACAGCTGGAGTTTGCTGACTGTGAGACAGCGTGGCCAGTTGAGGTAATTGCCAAACATCGACTGACTAGGACTGACATGTTACTAAAAGAAATTGCTTCTTGCAAACGAATTTCAAGACCTGAGGATCGTTGTAAGGAGAGGAAACTACATAAACATGAAAAGGAAAACCGTTTTGATGGTCCCCCCTCATGGGGGGCTTGGTTGCTGGGGTAAAGTGAAGCCGCACGCTCCAAAAATGGCTTTGACTCGACTCCCAAATCAATGTTTGTCCAGTATGTTGTCATTCACATTTGGACCTAGAAATTCTGAATAGTGACTGCAAATGTCTGTGAAAATCGCAAGCTAAGATGTACACTGATTCACAGTACAGCTAAGCTGTGATTTTGTCTAGTGAGAGCTTGACATTGTAAATACATAGCAATATTTATTGGCATTCACGAGCAAAGTCAATTAAATAAAATGAGTGTTTGCCATGTTATCTTCATACTGTTTTCCAGGGAAAGTCAAAGCCAAGAGATTGCATCTGAATGCAGAGCAGTGTGACGAGCTGGGGAGAAGCATGGAAGGCAGTCACGCCCTCACCCGACCTCAACACTTCAACCGCAGGCAGAGAAATCGGGACTCCAACCACAGGCTGTACCCCAGGACACCTGCCAAGAAATGGAAGAGCGGTAATTTGCAACTAGTCATAAGCCATTGCATCGAGAAAATAATGTGTGTTGAAGAAGTGATCACTGTTCAGTGAAGAATATTTGTAATTCAAAATGCTCATGGTTTCCATCCTCTTATCATCAGACTCTGCCCAAACCAGTCACGCTACACAGCAGAAGGGCATCAAAGACTTTTTCTTGGTGTCAAAAGTACTCAATACCAGTCCAAAAAAGTCTGCCCAGCCTGGTTCCTCACAGCAGATGGCAGAGGAAGTTGGGGCCGAGGACGAGGATGACGACATCAGCCTCTTGGCCGCAGCGAGGGAGGTTGAGTCTGAGGTGATGGAGGACGACGTGGACTATTTGGAGGGGATTACGGCGGAGATGTTCGAGGATGACGATGAGTTCGACAGAGTCCGACATGACGCCGTCCCTCCGGCAGACGGAGAGGAGGCAGGGGAGGTGGAGGCCCTCCCCGATGCCCACTTCGGGCTCCTCGGCACCAGCGAGGGATTGCTGGAGCCCCGAGGTCACATCGACGACCTTCCAGAGGAGCTGCTCAGGCAGGTGTTTGGCCTCCTTCCCGTCCAAGACCTCTACTGCAGCGTCGCCCACGTCTGTCATCGTTGGAGGAACACTGTCCAGGACGCAAAGGTCTGTCCCAACACACATTGCCACAACAGCAAAACACATTCGGTTCGGTTGCGTCATGTATGCGGCGTCTCATCTACACAGCACTGCTAAGTCAGTTCACGTGGACGTTGTTTATGTACTGTATGTGTGAACGTGTGTCCATCTGTGTGTGTGTGTGTGTGTGTGTCTGTCTGCACATGTCCTCGTCTACAGTTTATACCGATGCAGAAGCAATGCTACCGCTTCACCATGGAGGAGAAAGCCACGGTGGAGCAGATCCAGTCCATCCTGAGGAGCAGCGGCATCATAGATTCAGAGGACTCGCACTTCTGTGTGCGACACCTGGTTGTGTAAGTGTGAGAGTGTGGAATGTGCGTCTCATCACATTGCGAGGGAAACACACTTGTCTTAGATTTATCTACTTAAATTAAACCCTTAACAGTATATTAACCGAGAATTTGTGAAGAGAAAATCTGTTGGGAAAATTTTGTAGCTCCAAATCATACGAGTCTTGTGTTTGGGGCAGTGTGATGGCGCAGCATCGGTTAGGTGAGCGTGTGAGTCCGGAAGACGTTCTGAAATGTGTCAAGAAGCATCGACTGTTTCCACTAGCAGAGGCCTGCCTCCGATTACGGATCCCTGATATCCAGAAACACCTGAGCCTTGGTATTGAGGTAGGACAAACACAAACACACACAAATATAGAATTCTGATTTTCAAAATGAAGTGCATAGAGATGAATTGCTGCATTCTCTGTTTGCTATTATTGGCACCATCTCCCTTTGACCTCCAGGGTCCCAATCCGTATGCAGCTATGGCAGTAATACTGATCCTAAGCGAGAATGTGGGTGACGTGCAGGCGCTGGTGTCCGCCCTCGCTGGCTGCATGTCACGAACCGCCATCGCAGAGTACCTCAGTGAGATGGCCACCATGGTGCTGGCCATGATGAGGAGCGGCATTAAGATGTGTAACCGGTACATAAAGACCGTGTCGCACACCATGTTCGGAAGTGCTTCACCTTCCTCGCCTTAACCCCGCACAAATGTCCCTGCGTCTCCAGGGTCCATTACAACATCTACTACGTGCTTCGTTTGATGGAGAACGGTGTGTCCTCAGCTTGCGTGGCAGAGGGCAGGTAAGCTCTGAAATGCTCCTCAGGGTGCGGCGCAAATCCCGAATAGCCATTCCTGGATTCACAACATGTATTCTTGTTACTGCCAGGCAGCCTCAGATGCGGATCACTCACGAACAGCAGCAGATCCTCGGCCACAACATCCAGGGGGATCATGTGGTGAAGATCATCGCCTTTGCAGGTACGGATGCCGTTCGCCAAGGGGAGGGTTTGCATGTTGGGGCAGACAAATATCAAAGGGGTCTCTCGGTCTCTCCCGGTGCTCTGCAGGCACTGGGAAGACAACCACGCTGGTGAGGTACGCTGAGCAGCGGCCTCACCTCAGGTTCCTCTACGTGGCCTTCAACAAATCTGTGGCCAACGCGGCGACCAGCTCCTTTCCCAGTAACGTGCACTGCAAGACCGTCCACTCGCTGGCGTTCAATGAGTTCGGCAGGAGGTGAGCACGTAAACCCTGCTCCACATGAGACCATAATGAGCGTGAGGCCAAAGATACAGTAAATGCACAGTAAATAGCACTTATGCTATCAGGTTTATAATGCCGCCACTGTTCTCGCACAGATATCAGGATCTCAAGAAACTCTCCAGCAACCTGACGGCCTTTTCGGTGGCGTCGGTTCTGCCAAAATACAGCTTGATCCATGGCAAAGTGGTGGCCACGACTATTAACAAGTTTATGGCCTCGGCGGACCGGCGCGTCAACGCCTCCCACGTCCCCCACACGTTCAAAAACACCCGCGGCATCAGGCAGCTGATGGATGCCGAGCAGAAAGCGGTAGGCACATGGTCCGCTCACAATTTGCAGTCTCTCCAAACTTCCTTTTTTATACAGCGTTCACCCAATCCGCACCAACAGTTTTTTTAGTTTGTATGGTGTTTTAGGCTACAGGTTTTATACTTTTCTATTGAACTGGAGCTTTACCACAATTTTGTTGTACTATACAATGATGATAAAGGCATTTGATTTGATTTGATTTGATTTGATTTGATTTGATTTAATTTAATTTAATTTAATTTAATTTGATTTGATTTGATTTGATTTGATTTGATTTAATTTAATTTAATTTAATTTAATTTAATTTGATTTGATTTGATTTGATTTGATTTGATTTGATTAGATTTGATTCGATTTGATTCGATTCAAATCAATTCAACTCTAGGAATCTGGAAT
>OMPJ01041031.1:0-13210 GCA_900312935.1 Carapus acus
GTTTGGGAGCACTTTGGTTTCCCAGTGAAAACCTGCGACGGAAAAAAACAAGTGGATAAAACGAAGGTGGTATGTCGTCATTGTTTTACTATGGTCAGCTATGTTTCGTGCAACACTTCAAACATGCTCACTCACCTGAGACGGCACCACCCAAGTGCTAAGATTACCGGGACAAGAAAGAAAGCCCCCGTAGCGCTAACGCCACTGTTATCTGCGTTCAAGCATCCTTTTCAATCACAACTGATTTTTCTTGGCAAAAAATATGAAGATTGAGTAAAATTGAATACTGTAACACTAGAATTCTGGAGCTGAGTGCTGCACTTGTGGATTTTTTTGTTTAGTGTTTGAAAGGAATTTATTATTTTCAATTTTAATATTTTAATTTGTAACATTGATAACCATTTGAGGATATCTAATTTAACTTAATGGTACCAAGCAGCACTTTGAATTTATTTAAGATTTCCGCTTGTATATTGACAAGTTTTGGTTAAATAAACAACACGCTGTGGAAGAAAATGGTTTTGCATTTTGTTCCCATACTGTACCGAAAATGTACCGAACCGTGACCCCCCTGTACCGAGTACGTACCGAACCGTGATTTTTTCATACCGTTACACCCCTAGTTCTGACCATGATCTTAAACCAGTCTCTGCGCCAGTCCATGGTCTCACCCTGTCTGAAGTCTTCCACTATTGTGCCTCTGCCGAAAAAACTATCCCCCGGCAGTCTCAATGACTTTAGACCAGTTGCACTGACCCCCATAGTGATGAAGTGCTTGAGAAGCTTGTCAAAAAGCACATCAGGTCATTCATCCCGACCCACGTTTGATCCACACAAGCTTGCCTACAGAGCAAACAGGTCTACTGAAGACGCAGTGGCAACGGCTCTGGAAAAGCAGGGGGGCTACGCACAGCTGCTCTTCATAGACTTCAGCTCTGCCTTGAATACCATCCTCCCCCACGAGCTGGTGTCGAAACTGCTGGACGTAGGTCTCCCGTACACATTACTGGACTGGTGAAGAATGCTAAAAAGAGACTATTTCCTGAAGGTTCTCAGGGGATATAACATCTCAGAGAAACTTCTGAAATCCTTCTATCGCTGCACGGTAGAGAGCATCCTAACCTACTGCCTCTGGGCATGGTTCTCCAACAGCACAGTAGCGCAGAGGAAGGTACTCCAGAGGGTGATCCAGACCGCCCAGGGGATTATTGGCAGCCCTCTCCTCTCACTGCAACACACCCAGCACATGGACTGAACGTCTGCCGTCAGGCAGGCGTTTTAGGGCAATCGAATCTCGGACTTAAGAACAGCTTTTACCCAGCTGCCATAAGTCACCTGAATAGTTTCAAAACAGAACAGTTTACATGAAATGCTTAACACTCCGGTCAGTGTTAAGCATTTACATTTAGGGTTCTACACTATTCCGGCCAGCTCAAACATTTCTACCCCATCTGCGCTGCTATCTTTTTTATCATATTGTAATTTACACGGATATTTATAATCTACAACGATATTTATAATGCACATATTGTGTGTTTATATTTTGTGTATATAGAAACTCTCTGTTTCTTCTTCCCTCTTCTTCTTTCTCTATTTGAAATATTTACACTGGAGTTCACACAGTAAATGTTACTTTGTTCCAGTTGTGAGTAAAAGGTTTCACCCCACCCACACATGCAGCAAAGTGTTTCAACTATGTTATGCAGTAATTTTTGCTATTTTCCAAAGTTACGGAGAGCAACATTATAATGCCGAGAGAGCCATATGTGGCTCATGAGCCTTGGGTTCCTGAACCCTACCTAAAATGATCAAGGGCACATTCAGAATCTCAAATTCAAAAGGTCTGCGTTAGCCTCTGGTCCCTTGACAAGGTTCAGACAGACTGAGCTATTGCCAACACTAACTGCCTCAGTTTCCCTGACCTGGAATCAAACCCAGGCCGCTGCAGTGAGAGCACCGAATTCTGACCACTTGACCACCACAGAGTATTGCTCACTCTCTAATCCACCAGCCGTTCATGAACAGACAATCTCACTGTCAATTACCTCTTATAGCGGATGTTCCTTTTTCCTCAGAGCTCTGAGTTTTTTGGGGACCTTCCTTGGCTTCATAGGGATCTTGCGTTTGGTGTGGGATCTGTCTGGCTAATTCAGTAAAGTCATTTGTAACCTCCGATGTGATTCTGCATTATGCAGATGCAGATGCAATGTTTGTTGTACTCTGTTGTACTCCGAAGGCTGCAAATATATCCACTTATATATAGATATCCTCTATCATACTGATTAGTAATGGATATTGTGAATTGTATACCATGGTTCTATCCGCACGGCATCTTGTATATTGTTATCTTCTATCTTTCTGTATCTCTCTAAGCTCCTGTGGCGTTGAATTCCCCGAATCACCAGGTCGATGGATCAATAAAATATCAACCTACCCACCAACCTAAGGTAGTGATTTAATTGGCCAAGATAATGACTTCACAATACAACAATATGCCTGAGAGTTGCACTTTGAAAAGTGATTAGCCGACATGATGCTGCATTAAACATGATGCAAAAATCACAGAGTTCTCAGTCTTCTTTTAAAGTGACATTGACATGATGTTGCATATGGTCAAATAACATGATGGAGAGAAAAATGCCAAATGCTACCGACATTACTGCCTCAGTTTAGCCATCGGCTCACCTTTCTGTCTAGATGCTTGTTAAGTCTGTCCAAGGCCTCTGATTCTCCTCCTCTCCACACAGCAGGGGGCAAACCCTCTGTCCTGAACCCTGCTCAAATTCAAGGAGTATTCTGAGATTTGGCATTGAACCACTCATACTCACCTGTGAATTACCAAACATAATCATTGATTTCATAATAAACGGACAGAGTGTTCCTCTAGCAGAATAATGCATATGCCTATCATAGGTTAACAAGCACGTGTGGCAGCTCATTTTTCTATCTAATGTTCTTTACGAAGCTCATTCATAGCAAATTCTAAAACAATGAAATCTCTACTATTATTGCTTGTATTAAAATATGAAAAGCAAACACTAGATGGAGTCATAACATTGAATGCTACTTGGCACCACATTTATTCAAATCCAATATCAAGGAAAATTGGCACATGTTCCAAAAATGTCATATAAACTGAAGGCTTTCGAAAACAGAATGGTGGAGTTTGATTCAACAGACAAAGTAGAAATAGGAGAATCTAGCGTTTTCAAGAATGGTGCTCTGGTGCCCTTGAGAGTGGGACTGAATCTCTAGCAGGAGTCTAGCTGCTAGGTGCCTTACTCTGACCACAACCACTGCTCCCACAATAATAAGGATGGATCAAACACAGAGACAGTTTCCCTCTGGGTATAAAGGAGTAATGGAGGAAATGGGTCTATGTGTTTTTGTGGTAGAATTAAATACAAGCATACAACAAGCCTACCCAACTCCTGCAGGGTGGGGATACTGAACAGCTGCTCATGATTGTCCAATATCTGAATTGTACTTCTCCTCATTTGTTGCTGAGTGACCATGGGAAGAGGCCTCCTGGGGAGCTCCAGCCTGCTAACTATGGTCTGGAATCGTTTGAAGGTGAGTGGGGCATTGTTGTTGTTCATCTCTATTATCCTGTGGGACAAAGGTGGAGATAAGGTTATGCTATGGTCACTTGACTCCCACACTGTTCAGTGTCTACATTCATAGAAACATCTATCACAGGGGGGAGAAACAAGCTAAAAGTGAACAGTGAGGGAATTTGTGCAGTGAGCGAGTTGAGCACACCTGTCAAGGTTGTAAAGTGTGTGAGAATTCCTGACCACCGTCTCTATTCCAAATTCCTGGGCCATCTTGACGATAGCGCCATCTCTCTCTTTCCCATATGGCTCCGGGTCAAATTCAAAGGTCAACCTTGTAACTTTCCACTCCTTCACAGCGAAGACAGAGTGAAAGACTGTGAGACAGGCTGGAAAAGACACGGTGGAGGAGCAGATCCACAAGCTCCCATGTACATCAGCCCCAGAAATATTTGGAGAGTGACACAATCTTCATGAATTGGGGTCTGCATGCCTCCACATTGGATTTGAAATCTAACAACCACGACGGAATTAGAGTGCAGACTGTTACTTTGTATGTAGGTTTGTTGGTATGTCTTTCTGCCTTACGTTTTGTCTTGAGAAAGTGAAATGCATGCTCGACTGGGTTGAGCTCTGGTGATTGACTCAGCCATCGCAAAGTATTCCACTTCTTTGCTCTACAAAAGTCCTGGGTTGCTTCATGTTTTGGATTATTGTTCATCTGTACGGTGAAGCGCCATCCAATCAACTTTGCCGCAATAGCTGAATCTGAGCAACAAGTATATCACTACACAATTCAGAATTCAGCCAGCTGCTATTGTCTTTTGTCACATCACCAATAAACACAAGTGAACCAGTGCCATTGAAGGCCAAGCATGCCCATGCCATCACACTGCCTCCAACCATTTTCACAGAAGATGTGGTGTGCTTTAGATCATGAGCTGTTCTAATTCTTCTCAAAACTTTCTATTTCCCATACTTCTGGTATAGGTTGAGCTTAGTCTCATATATCCAAAGAATATACTGTACATATGCAAAGAATGCCGAAACTGGGCTGCCTTACTCAGGTGCTTTTTGGCAGGCTTTTTTCTGAGGCTAATTAATGATTCGCATTGTGTGGAAAATCCTTTGGATTTACCATACTCTCATGAAGTCTTCTCTTAATGGTGGACTTCGATACCGATACATCTACTTCCTGGAGTGTTCTTCATTTAAGTGGATGTTGTGAAGAGGTTTTTCTTCACCATGCAAAGGATTCTGTGATCACCCACTACTGTGGTCTTTCGTGGACTTCTAGGCCTTTTTGAGTTCCGAAGATCACCAGTGCCCTCCTTTTTTCTCAGAATGTACCCAACTGTTAATTTGGCCACTCCTAACATTTCTGCTATTTCTCTCTGTTTTTCAACCGAAAGATGGTCTGTTCAACCTCTATTGAGAGCTCCTTTAACCGCATGTTGTGTGTTCACAGCAACAGCCTCCAAGTGCAAACGCCACACCTGGAATAAACTCAAGACCTATCAACTGCTTAATTGATGACAGATTATCGAGGGAAGAGCCGATGCAGCTTTGTAAATTTTTTTTGCAGCCTCCTGAATCAATTGTCCAATTACCTTTGGTCCTTTGAAGACAGGCAGCTACGTATTAAAGAGCTGTACTTACTAGACCCTTGCTCCAATTTGGATGTGAATACTCTCCAATTACAGCTGAAAGTCTGCACTTTACGCCCATGTTGATGATATAATTGTGTCCTGAATGTGTTTTTGTAAAAAGGTAAAATAACAAAACTTGTGTCACTTTCCAAATATTTCTGGGCCCAACTGTAACTGAGAAATGTTATTGACCTTACATGACCTTCTTAGTCCAACAAAACCTCTCTGTAAGCAATACTTCCATGATCGATACCATTTAAGATGGTGAACTTTGTGTAGCCTTGACTCTAACCATACCTTGAAAAGCCGTGGGAACACTTCAGTTGGCTGTCCTCTAACAACAAAGAGCCGAGAATTGAATTTCTTCAGGCTGCTGTCCAGGTCCTCCAGAGCTTCCAGCAGAAACCTTTCCGCAGAGACATTAACAGAAAAACGTTCAACCCCACAGAAGCAACCACAAAGGAGTCCTGGATCTGCATAAAGTAGAAGATAACCATTTGCAGTAGTGATAGGCGAGGTTTGCATTCCCCTCAATGCAAAAACAATTTCGGACACAGTAATTGTCTCTAGACCCCTACCAAAACTAATTCAATCCAATTCAATTTCATTTGTTTGGGCGCCGAATCATAAAAGACGCTATCTCAAGGCACTTTTCAAAATAGAGCAGGTAAACATCAAACTTTATGAGTGTAACAGCGACCAAACACATTTCCCCCATGAGCAAGCACTTGGTAACAGTAGCAATGAAAAACTCCCCTTTGGTCGGCAGAAACCTCAGGCAGACCAGGCTGTAGGTTAGCGGCCATTTGCCTTGACCAGATGGGTTGAAAGGGAGAGAGATAGAGACAGAGGCAGAGACAGGTATGCAATACAGATGCATGGCAGTAATCAACAAAAGTGATGAGATTATAACTAAATTTATCATATCTCAATTGTATGCAGATACAGATAAATATTTGGATAGTGACACAATCTTCATAATTTGGGCTCTAAATGCCACCACATTGGATTTGAAAAGAAACAACGACAACAGAATTGAGGTGTAGACTTTATAGTTTAATGTAAGGGGTTGAACAAAAATACATGACTAAACATGTAGCTGTTGATACACAAATGCCCCTCATTTCAGGGTCTCAATAGTAACTGGACAACTGAACATAACTCCAAATTAAATCTTACTTTTCAATATTTTGTTGAGACCTCAGGCGTCTGGCCTGAAGTCTGGAGCCCATGGACATCACCAAACGCTGGGTTTCCTCTTTTGTGATGCTTTGCCAGTCCATTACTGCAGCTGTCTCCAGTTGTTGCTTGTTTGTGGTTCTTTATGCATTAGGTTTTGTCTTGAGTGAGTGAAATACATGCTCGATTGGGTTGAGATCTGATCATTGACTTGGCCATTGCGGAATATTCTTCTTTTTTGCTTGAAAAACTCTGGGTTCCAGTCTGGGACCCATGGACACCACCAAATCCTCGGTTTCCTACTTTGAGATGCTTTGCCAGTCCATTACTGCAGCTGTTTCCAGTTGTTGCTTGTTTGTGGGTCTTTCTGCCTAAAGTTTTGACTTGAGTGAGTGAAATACATGCTCAATTGGGTTGAGATCTGGTGATTGACTCGGCCATTGCGGAATATCCTTCTTTTTTGCTTGAAAAATTCTGGGGTTGCTTTGGCAGTATGTTTTGGATCATTGTCCATCTGTACTGTGAAGCGCCGTCCAATCAACTTTGCTGCATTTGGCTGAATTTGAGCAGAAAGTATATCCCGATGAACTTCAGAATGCATCCAGCAGCTTCTGTCTTTTGTCACATAATCAATAAGCGCAAGTGACCCAGCCCCATTGAAGGCCAAGCATACCCATACCATCACACTGCCTCCACCATGTTTTACAGAAGATGTGGTGTGTTTTGAATCATGAGCTGTTCCAGAGCTGGACTGACTCCTTCATGTGTTTTTTGGCAAAGTTCATTCTGGCCCTTCTATTTTTGAGGGGGATTGATGGTTTGCATCTTGTGGTGAATCCTTTGTAGTTACTCTCATGAAGTCCTCTCTTCATGGTAGAGTTAGATACTGATACACCTACTTCTTGGAGAGAGTTCTCTACTTGAATGGATGATGTGAAAGGGTTTTTCTTCACTATGGAAAAGATTCAGCGATCATCCACCACTGTTGTCTTCCGTGGACGTCGAAGCCTTTTTGACTTCCCAAGCTAACCAATACACTATTTTTTCTCAGAATGTACCAAACTGTTGGTTTGGCCACTCCTAACATTTCTGCCATCTTGCAGGCTCCTTTGACCACATTTCGTGTGTTCACAGCAACAGTTTCCAAATGCCACAGCTAACTCCAAACCCTAAAACTGCTTACTGCATTTTCTGCACCATGAAGCGCACTTAAAAACCTTTAATTTTGTCTTAAATTGACTGTGCGCCTTTAACCCCGTGCGCTTTATGTGTGCATTGAGGTCCAAAATCTATAAAAATGCTGCTTTAGTAAGTGCTGCGCTTGGTCAACTCTCTTACCATTTCCCGCCGACATAGGGACGTAATAACATTCACTACTCACGCTGGCAGCGATGAACCAATTAGAGAACAATGCGTAAAGCTACATACAGCATGTACGCTTACCTGCGCAACGCCCCCAGTGGGTATACTGTACTCACGGTATGCTGCAAAACAACATCTGTATGGCTACGGATCCCAAAAAATGGCATCAACAAAGAGACATGCCTACAAGGCACAATTCAAACTATAGGCTGTCAGTTATGCGGTTGTGAATGGAAATAGAGCGGCCGTGAGAGAATTCAAAATCAATTAATCTATGGTTCGGAAGTGGAGGGAACAGCAGAATGAATTCGGAGCTTGCCATCATTCCGAGATTAACAAAATAACTCCAACTGCTGGACATTGGTGTAAACAAGGCGTTCAAAGTGAAGTTGCCAGTGTCATGGAAGCGATGGATGAGAGACTGGGAACACACAACCACTAAGATTGGGAGGCAGCGACAGATGAGTTACGCCACCATATGTGAATTGATTGTGGATGCCTTTGGCTAAGGTATCTGCTCTGACTGTTGTCCAAGCTTTAGCAAAAGCCAGTGTTTGCTGAATAGCCATCCGGCAACGAGACTGACTCAGACAATGACGAGAGGGAACCCGGCATGTTTGATGGCGAATAGTAGAATTAAGTTCAACCAAACTCGTGTTTTGCTTCCGTTACCTTGTTTTACAAAACTTGTGTCACTGTCAAAATATTCCCAAGCCTGACTATATGTCTTAAGTATGGGATAATGTACGCGTTGGAGGCCAGGTGTCCCCACCACCCTCCGCTTCGCGTCGGGTGGTGGGGACACCTCTCGGTGATTATCTGCAACAATGACCTACGACAAGGGCATTATCGTGCTTATTACACGGCTTAAAACATTAATGAATAATACAGTTGTCAGAAATGGTTCATAACAAGGCTACTTTCATTTTTCTGCAAAAGTGTAGGCTACGATACTTTCGTCTCCGCGACAAAATAGTGCCGTAACGGCTTCAGGTATCCTGCTTTTACATTCGCGCTTCTGTCACTTCTACCGACGTGTGTTTGTCGCCGCAGCTTGAAGTACACGTATCATACTTACCCACGCATCTAAAGTTTCATGCTTCCCAAATATGCTGAAAATAACTTTTAAATTGCTCATGTTTGTTCCGTGACGAAGCGTGACGCGGGCAACAGTACGTAAACAATCCGGAGTGGAACTAAACGCTTTGGCGTGGGTTGATATGAATGCAGGAAGTTAAACTCTGAGTCTTTGATTTCGCAGCGGTCTGTTATTGATAGTCGAGCGGTCATTATACGAAAATAATGACCGCTCACGTGACCCATAACGGCCAATCAGAACCGAGCATTCACACAAGCCGTGTAATAATACTGTATAAACATGGCATGTGGGTCAGAAGCAAGGCTGGGCGTTTTGGCAGTCCATTATCACAGAAGCACGTCAGTCATTACTGGTCATGCTCAGGCTGCATTTTGCGGATCGATCAATGGTCAGCGCACTCGCAGGCTGCAGTTAACGCCGAGACAGGCCACTTGGATCCACAAGTTTGAGGTCCCTGACCTAGAGGAAGATATACTGTGTTACCTTGAGATTTGCATTTAATTTGTTCCTTGACCAAGCTCCTGAGTCAATCTGCCCGAATCTAAGATGATTTTTTTACATTCAAAATAACTAGCATAATTCAAATCCATTCCAGCCTCGTAAAATATCCCAAATCTCTCTAAATTATGAACATACTTTTTTCAGCAATCAAAGGACATTCATAATGAACATAATGAACAGCTAACTAGAGGCCTTTTTCTAACGTCTCTTTTCTTTCCAAGAATCTAGGGAAAGCTGTTGCCAAACAGTGGTGTGACCACCTACCGAGCTTTTAAGTCAAGTTTCTAAGTGTATCACAGCACTGCGACAGCACTGGTGAAGGTCACAAAAGATCTCTTGATTACTTGAGTCAAAGTAGTCATTTCTATGCTTGTTCTATGGATCTCAGTTCTGCAGTTGACAGCATCGACCATCAGATTCTTTTACAGAGGCTAAAGGACCTGATCGGCATCAAAACAACTGCTTTAAGCTGGGTTGAGTCTTAAAGTCAGACAGATTTCAGTTTGTACGTGTTCACGATGTATCTTCAAAGCACACTAGGGTTAGACATGGAGTTCTACAGGCCTCTGTGCTTGGACTGATTCTGTTTTCTCTATACATGTTTCCTATGGGTAGTAGTATCAGAAATCACCATCAATTTTCACTGTTATGCTGATGACACACCTGGTGTTAACAGTGAAGCCTGATGAAACCAACCACGTAGTTTAACTTAAAGCGTGCCATATGTACCTAAAACTATGGATGACTCATGATTTTTTGCTGCGGAACTCATAACAATGAAGTTATTGTTGTTGGTCCCGAGTGCCTTGGAAACTCACTTTGTAATGATATCGCTGCTGTTGGTGGCTTTACCTTGACCTCCAGCACCACAGTCAAAAATCTGGGAGTACAGTAATCTTTGATCAAGACTTGTCACTAAAAACAAATGTCAAGAACTGCCTTCTTTCACTTACATGATAGCTCTATGGTAGGCACTTGCTGTCCTTAAAAGATGCTAAAAAACTTGTTAATGCTTTTGTAACTTCTGAGCTGCACTACGGCGATTTTCTATTATCAGGCTGTAGGAAGCCTCTCAAGCTGGTTGAGAATGCAGCTGCATGTGTACTGCCAGGAACTAAGAGAGGAGACCACATTCCTCTTGTGTTAGCTTCTCTTCACTGTCTGCCTGTAAAGTCAAGAATAGAAATCAAAATTCTTTTCCTTACAAACTAGGCACTTAATGATCAGGTATCATTATATCTCGAAGAGATGATGGTGCCTTATCATCTGACCAGAACTAAGTGGTCCCTGAACGCAGGTTTACTTGGGATTCCTTGAATCTTTAAGAGCAGGATGGGAGCAGCCCTCAACTATCAGGCTCCTCTCCTGTGGAACCGTCTTTAAGTTTACGGCCAGGGGGCCAACACCTTCACCACTTTCAAGATAGTAATTAATCCAAGATATGCTGCAAGAATTACAGGTAGATTGCCAGGTGATTTTTCTTGATACGCTGAGCTTTTCTCTCCTCTCTCACCTCTGTTCCTTATTGGCATGCAGTGCTTAAATTCAAACATATCTTCATTTCCCTTATGCATGCTAAATTCAATCTATCTGATGCTTAATTAAGTAAGTAGGTAGGTAGGTACTTTATTGATCTGCTGATCTTGCGATCCAGGAAATTAAAGGCCCCAGCAGCTCTGGGTGATTCAGAAGGTGGAACATGCCAAAAACCTTTGCAATATACTGTACAATAGCACTAGGAAGTCAAGTCAAGTAAAGTCAAGTCAGTTTAATCTGTATAGCGCGGAATCATACAACATGCAACATCATCAATTATTAAAATTTCTTAACGAGTCAAGAGCGTCAAAGAAGTATGTTGTGGTGGTGCTGGACATGTATGAGGACAGGAAGACAATAGTGAGTTTTGGAGTGACAGATAAATGGGTTGAATGAAGAGTTAGGGTCAACATCTAGGCTGCGCTCTGAGCCCTGTACTGTTTGCAATGGGTAGGTTCACTGACGATGTGAGGCAAGGGGTCTATAAAGACAATGTTGTGTGCACAGGGCATTGTCATATGTAGTGAGACAGGGAAGCAAGTAGAAAAGAACCTGGAGAAGTGGAGATTAGCTCTGGAGGGTAGAGGGATGGGAGTCATCACAAGCAAGACAGGGTGGATGAATAAAAATGAGAGTGAGGCAAGCGGAAGGGTGGAAGATGCAAGGAGTGGAGATAATGAAAGGGAGAGACTTTGAAAATCTTAAGTCAACCATTCAACTCAACTGACAAAGTATGCTGGATGGTTGGGTGGTAGTCCATGAAAGAAAACCAACAGTAACACTGAGAGAAAAGGTTGACAAAATACAGTGAACACTTGACGAGAGTGGCCCAAGGAGCATTTACACATTTATGTGTGGGTGTTACCGAGGGGCTAATGGATAATAGCACTGCCACTGCGCAATATCAACATTTACATATAATTACACATACTGTATGGACTCACCTATTAGACATGATAATACGTATGTTTAGGTGAGAATTCCGCGGGCAACTTCTGCAATGCCCACAGACAGCACGTCGTTGACATGAACAAACACCAGTGCTTGCAGAATTTCGGGCCGCCTTCGAGATAATCGCCGCTGGCAATCGTGTAACTAAATGCGGGTATAAATCACTTGCTGCTTGTGCAAGTGTCTAAAGGAAAGTACGTTTTCAACCGTGGAGCGTCTGACATGTCAATTGCTCTCTATTTTGTGGCTGCATAGGGTAGGTCCTTTTATTTACCATAGCACGCTATGCTAAAGGTAGCGTTTTGAAACCAGGCCTGGGGGGGCTCTATCCACCCAATAATGTACACAGCGACCGGATTTCCACACAGCATCGCGGTTCGATATGAACTTGACTGAACAAACCTCCATCGGTTGATTCCGACGTTGGCGGAGCCCGCGAACCAGGGATCGAGGATGTAGACGCAGCGCAGCGCTTCTGCCCCGTTCAGGGCCTCCTGCAGCGCCGGGTTATCGTGGAGCCGCAACCCTTTGCGGAACCAGTGTACCGAATTCACCACCATGACGGCGCCTTAGCGACTCTTCAGCACATAGTCCAAAGACGTTAGGGTGAATCTGCCGATAGACGTCATTTGTAAGCGTGAGAAATGGACTGAGGTGGACTTATTGGCAAAATTTACAAGTTGCATCTCGTGCAGCAGAGAGGTAGGAATCATTCCCACACCACGCCCATTTGAAGGATAGATGGGTGGGGCCTCATGGAGACGTGATGAAAATAGGTGACCCAGAAATTAATATTTAGTCTTATTGTAGTGGTCAATCGGACTCATTTTCTGGATTCGGGCAATAACAAGTTGCTCATTGTAGTTACATAGATCCAGTGTTGGGCAGTAGCGGCGTTACAAGTAGCGACGTTACTAGTTTAACTACATTTCTCAGTAGCGTGGTCGTAACGTCGCTGTTTTCCAAATCAAATAGCTTTTACGTAGTGAAACTATTTTACCGATCAAGTAGCGCGGTAGCGTCCGCAGAAGCTATGTTTTCTCAGGTATTTCTAAACCTCAAACGCAGCGGAGCTTTTGCTTTTTTTTTTTTTTTTTGCTTTATTTAAACAGACGGGAGCACAGACCTGCACATGCGCGTGTAGCCAACAGACGCGATTCCGTGTCACGTCACATACCTGTCCTGCTGCTGAAGGGAACGAGTGCGCAAATGAGGAGGAAAACAGAGGAGGCGGGAGAGAGTTCTGTGTCGGCGGAGTCGCCATGGCCCTACCTTGATAAGTTTATGACTTTAACTGAATCATCAGAGAAAAAATATGTGTTCAGATGCTTACTCTGCAATCTCAAAACGAAGCTGCTCTCAACGTCCAAAGCGACAAA
>OMPJ01041032.1:0-19447 GCA_900312935.1 Carapus acus
ATTCTAAATTGAAACTCAGCTCCCAAAAGGAAGCTGTTTTTTTTTTAAAAAGGGAAACTCAGCTCCCAGTGTTCAAATTGGTGTCCATCACCACGGATGGAGCATCCGCGATGGTTGGCCGCTTGAATGGATTTATTGCCAAGTGCAGGGAGGACGACGCTTTTCCGGACTTCCTTAATTACCACTGCATAATACACCAACAAGCACTATGCGCGAAAATGCTCAACATGAAGGATATAATGGATTGCGCAACGAAGATCGCCTGTTCTATTCGCGCCAGATCTCTTCAAAGCCGGCTTTTCCGTGCGCATCTGGATAACGCAGACTGTGACTACTCTCTGAGTTACTGTTGCACGCTGATGTCAGATGTATGGAGCCCGGCATGTATCACTGGGTAAAAAAAAAAAAGAAGAAGGCGGCCACGGCAAAACCGTGCGCATGGCTTTTGCAATCCATGTGCACGGTTTACTAATCGGTGCGAACGGTCGGGGGAAATTCCTGCAAAGATTTCGAGACCTGTGTCCGGTAGCTGACAGGCCAGTGTCTATTGTCCGTATTATGCGTCTCTGGCTGGTTCCATTCAGTGCTTCTCTTGTCAACAGAGTAAGGTAAGGACCAAAAAAAGTGTTGTATTCAGCACTGGTCAAGAAAGTGTGGGCACCCCTGATGTAGATAGATAGATAGATAGATGGGGGGGGACAGGTAGATCTCTTTGACTTGGCCACTTTGAAAGTAGCTCGCGAGCCAAAACAGGTTGGGCACCCCTGCACTAGCATATTAAGTTAGTAGTTAATGTTACAGAGGAACCTCCCTGCTCCACGACCCACTCTGTTTTTAGTGGACTTTCATGCTGCAGATTGGTAATGGCAAATATTCGTAGGAAGACTTGAGCACCATACCGAGCTATGGTGTGACCAAGTACTGCATTAGATGGTGATGTCACATGACAGTTGCCATGTCCTACATCGAGTAGCTGATGTTACATGCAGTCCGGGTTACAGTGAGCAGTAAGTACATTCATGAAGCTTTTCTGTTTTCCCCTCTTCATTCATGGGCCTTGCCATTGTGGACAGAAAAAATGCATCACCTGCTTCTTTGACCCGTTTCTTACTACAGACAACAAACACATACTGTACATAGTCACCTATTGTCCTCCCACTGTCGTTGTGTTTTTATGTCCAAAAGACGATGTTAGACGGATGTGTAAATTCAAAAGCCAAACTGAACATCATGTTGATGGTTGCTACCCTCCATGTCCACAAACTCATGTCATCCACAAACTTAGGATTGGCAAGCCATCCAGTTGGCCACAATGAATTAGTGCAAATGGCAGAAACTAATCTACATGTGGTGGCAGTTGTTTAGCCAGTAGGGACTTTATCTGGGGACTGGGTCTAGCTGGTCCAAGTCCTGGCACAGACCAAAAAGACTGCAGGTCAGATTGGTGGACGGAGGGATTCCAGTTCATCTCCTGCGCACTGCAGAGGTGCCCTTGAGCAAGGCAACCCCTTCAGAAGACAAACCACCGCCACAGTGGCACTGCTAATTAAGGGAGACACCGGGAACAAAATCACGTGTCTTCCATTGTTGACGAATTTCACCCAGTGGGGATGTATTGACTGTCATTTCTTCTGTGTCTCTGCTCTCGCCGCAGAGAATGTCACAGAGATTGAGACCAACATATTCGTCACCAGCTTTGGCCCAGTGTCTGACACAGAGATGGTGAGTGTGTATGCACATCATGGGTAACTTTGAATTAGCGCATCCTCTACAATTCAGCACAACACTGTGACTGCGGTCTTATTCAATATTTATTTTGGTAAATGCATTTTTTTTAAGTTTCCTCTGGAAGAGGATATGCAATTTGAATGAGAAATTGACTTCATCTTTGCTTTCCTTTTCCATTCTTCCTTTTTCCTGGTGTTTCATCAAACTCAGCACCTTGTGATATTTGAATAACAATAGATAGGCAGGTGCGGATTGCATCCCCGGAATTTCTTTGGACTTGCTTCATGATGGAGACCAGTATAATGATGTATTTCTTCATGTTGCCCTTTAATTGCTGCATAACCCTGCAATCCAATTTTTATTCTTCACATATTGGATAAACTATTGGATTTCTTGAACAAAATACTGACAGACAAGATGTGGTCATTTCATTCTAGGAACAGTTAAGACCCCAGTCTGACTTGATTGATTCCCTCTTATTTCACTTTCACACCAACGTAGATTGTGGTCTTGATTTTGGGATGGTAAAGGCTAAAAAAAATTACCATGTCATCAAGATTGTTTTCCTTTTACACAGTGCCTTTTGAGAGTTATCTGTACATCATCATGCAGTTACAACAACTGCTTATTTGGGGATGATGTTGCCAGAAATCTGCGCTGACCAGGAAGTAAAATAAGTCCAGGGGGTAGGAGAAAATCATTGATCGAGTGGGACCCAAGAATTATTTATAAGTTGGAGACACAGACATCTCATTCAGTTTATGTTCATAGTTGAGACTAACAACACAGTAACACCACTGTTGTCTTTGTTTTCTCATCCTCTTGCAACCCACCCACCTGCCTGCCTCTCTGGATTTCCTGCTCCTGGTGAATTTTTTCATGTTTTTCCCCAGAATCTCTGTGATCTTAGTAACTTTTATTATGTCCCCTTTGTGGTGTCAAGACACTGGGTGGTCAAGACTCTGTCACACACTGTGGACTGATCCAGGAGTCCCCCACGAGACTGCTGCTTCCGCTTGTCAGGTGACGGGCAGGAGTCAGACGCAAGACCACAGCGAGATGCGATGCAGGGGGTATATTTATTTCCGGCAATCCAAAAAGAGGGTTCAAGACATGCAGGGTCAACACACCAGGACAGGCAAATGCAGAAAATCCAAAACGGTCAAAAACGGTCAGTGTCAAATAACGGAGCATTCGGGCAGGCAGAAATTCAGGCAGGAATACAACTAGCAGTGTGACAGCCGGATACAGACTGAATCCATAGCCGTCCTTATAAACACAATTGGTTGAGAACTGATAGGTTGCAGGTGTTAGTGCAGGTTATGTCAATGAAAAATGGAAGTCCAAAACAGGGCATGAGCGTATCCCAGACCACCTGCATCTGGGGAGCAGTGCGTCCTGGCTCCAGCAGTGGTCGGCCGAACCTTACCAACAGGATCCTGACAGTGCCCGCCACCCAATAGACATCTCCTGGCGTTGTCTGTAGTTGGAGTGGGGTGCTATCGATGAAAGTCTCAGATGAGGTCTGGATCCATGATGTTCGGGGCAGGAACCCAACTTCTTTCCCCTGGACCATTCCCCTCCCAGTCGCCAAGGTACTGGCGTCCCCCTCTTTGTCGGTGGACATCCAGTAGCTGACGCACGGTGTAAACCTCTACGCGTGAACAAATTTTGGAGGAGGTTGGGGACTGGGAGCAGGGCACAGGGGATCCTCGATGGCAGGTTTGATACATGGAAGGTGGGTTTGATGCGGCGGAGGGTGGCAGGAAGGTCCAGTCGTACTGCTGAGGGGCTGATGACCTTAGATATACGGTATGGATCATGCAGCGAGGGTTGAGTTTGGGGGCCCTCACCTTCAGAGGGATGTCCCGCGTCGAGAGCCAAACCTGTCAGTCTGCCTGCCTTTTGAGCTGCTTCTGTGACCAAAGGGAGTAGGGCCTTCCTGTGCGCCTCCACGTCTGCAGGCAGCAGTGGGTGAGTGCTGGGCTCAGGGTACTCCTACCTCCACCTCTTGCTCTGGGAAAAAGGGAGGCTGGATTGTAGCGAATTCATTGAGTACTCTACCCACAGCAACAGAGGGCTCCAAGTGATAGGGTCCTGGAACGTCAGGCACCTCTGTACCGCTTTCAGCTGTTGGTTTGCCCGCTTAGTCTGGCCATTGGACTGTGGGTGGAATCCAGGTGACAGGTTGGTTTTAGCCCCTAACAGTTTGCGAAATGCACGCCAGAAGTGGGGGGTGAATTGCTGACCCCGGTCAGAAACCATGCTCACAGGGAGTCCATGCAGTCTAAAAATGTGTTGATTCAGTAGTGTCCGCTGTCTCGGCAAAGGGACTAGATGGACTGCTTTCGAAAACCGGTCCACGATAGTAAGAAAGGTCACCTTGGATGAGTGATCCCACCGTAAAACCTGCAACCGGGCTGGTTGGGGCACAAACAGACAGTGGGGCAGGCACTGGCGCCTGACTCGCCTCCTTGGCAGCGGGGACGACCTCCTCAGTACCCTAGCAGACCGCACCCACTGAAGAGGCACTGAGGAGGCAGGATGTAGCCGGGGTTTGGTGATGGGAACTGGTGAGAAAGGTTTGCCATTCTTTGAGCTGGGCCGGTAGGACAGGCTGAAATGAAAACAGGCGAAGAACAGAGACCATTGCGCCTGCCGGGGTTTCAGGCAGCTTGGCATAAGGTAGATATTCCAAGTTTTTTTGATCGGTCCAAACCAGGAAGGGTTCTCTTGTTCCTTCGAGCCAATCCCTCGAGCGCTAGTTTTATAGCTAAAAGTTCTCTGTCGCGGATCGAAGAATTGTGCTCCATTGGTGTGCGTCTGTGTGAGTGGAAGGTGAAGGGGTGTATCCTATGGTCCTCCCCTCACTTAAGAGCAGATGGCGCCCACTCCAACATCAAAGGTATACACCTCCACAATTAATTGTTGGGTCAGGTCAGGGTGCCCCAATAGCAGTGCCGACATGAATCGTCTTAACTGTTGATGTCACTTCTGCAGCCGGAGACAAATTGAATCTTAACTTGGGAGAGGTCAGAGTGGTAAGAGGTGCAGTTATGATCCCGTAATGCCATGTGAAATGCCGGTAAAAGTTTGCAAACCCCAGGAAATCCTGCAATTCCCGGCGCAATTTCGGTTGCTCCCAGTCACCCACAGCCTGCACCTTGCAGTGGTCCATCTGCACTCCTCCTTGGGAGATGATGAATCCTAGGAAGGAGATGCTTCTTTTGTGGAATTCACATTTTTCTGCATTAACATATAACTGATTCTCCAGCAGCCTCTGCAAAACCTGCCGGACAAGTTGGTAGTGTTGGGCTCTGGACTGGGAGAAAATCAAAGTGTCAAGATAAACAAACACAAATTTGTTCAACATGTCCCTCCGAACGTCATCAATCAGGCTCTGGAAACTGGCGGGACAGTTTGAGAGACCGAATGGCATCACAAGATATTAGTAATGACCGGAGGGAGTGTTGAAGGTGGTCTTCCACTCATCCCCACGTCTAATACAAACGAGATGGTACATGTTGTGGAGGTCCAGTTTAGAGAAAGCGGTCGCCCCCTGCACCAGTTCAAATGCGGAGCACATCAAGAGAAGTGGGTAACTGTTTTTTACCGTTATGTCCTCTAGCCCCCTGTAATCAACGCAGGGGCCCAGAGAGCTGTGCCTCTTCCTCCCCCCAAAAAAAATCTTTCTCCGGCCCAGGAGGAGGAGGGGCGAATAATATTATATATTATTACATCAATATAATATGTATTTGTTCATATCCTCCATCTTGGGACCCAACAGTGAGTAGAGGCGCCCCTTGGGAGGGGAGGTTCCGGGCAATAAATCAATGGCCAGGTCATATGGTCTGTGTGGGGGGAAGGGAGGTGGCCCGAGTTTTACTGAAAACCATTTGTAAATCACGGTATTCCGGCGGCACCCCCGATAGCTCCAGCAGCTCCTCTGGAACTGGCGAATGCCTGGCTGCAGGAGGCGGTCCTAAGACAGGCTGACAGGCAAGTTGGGCCCCAGCCCACAATGTAATGGGTGACCCAGTCAATGTGCAGGTTGTGTTTTGCCAACCAGGGTTGCCCCAGGAACAGGGGAGAGAGAGGAATCCATCACATAAAACACCATGTTCTCCTGATGGTTCCCAGAGGTTACCAATCCTACCAGCGGGGTGACATTGAGCGCCCTCGTCTCTAATGGCACCTGCAAGGGCACAGAGGAAAGTTGCAGTTTCTCCACCAGTGCAGAGTCCTAAAAATTTTCTGGCAGCCCCGGAGTCTATTTGTGCCCCCATGGAAGACAGCATGGGCTGTGTCACAGGACCCAGAGGAACGCTCCTCACCACTAGGACCCTGACACTTTTGATGACAGAAAACAAAACAAAACAAAACAAGCCAGGAGTGGGAAGTCATGAGAAACAGGTCAGCAAGCAGGTAGTCAGAATAACTCCCTTTGCTTCTGTGAAAATAAAGGTTTTAAGAAAAAAAAGTCAACTTACAGAAAGGGAGTCTTAATTTTTGTCTCCACCAGGTAATTATTTTCTGTTTCTCATTCATTTTTTTCTCTCCCAGGTCAGTACCATTCTCTGCCAATACTGCCTTCAAAACAAAGAAAGTGTGATGTTTCTTTTTAGTTTGAATAAGATGACTGACAGGAATGGACTTCCAGTTTTGGTTGCTGTTCAACCATGTTTTTCTCCTTCCTCTCGCTATTTGTCTCTTTCTGATCAGGGCTCATTTCTGGCCATACTGCGCTCATACAAGCAGCTGTTGTGATTACATGAATCGGTCCAGGCAATTTTGACTGCTCTCATCAAGTGCTGCTAATAGTAAACCAAATTTGATGAAAGTGTGAAATTTTCCAGCTCTCCACAGACCCGTCACTGGGCTGTGTAACATTCACTTCAAAATCCAGATTTAGGACGAAAGAAAAAGGAGATTTTCAAGACAAAACCAAATTTTGAGACAAAATATTACTGTCATACACAGGTTAAGGTATCCTTATTATGTCTCCAAAAGATAATAACAACGTGATTTAATTAGCTGGAGTTCACCAGGATCCTCTTAAGCAGGGGCCCCAAACTCGAGGCCCATGGGCCAAATGCGGCCTGCGTTGTCTTTTACTGTGGGCCATGAGCGCTCATTACATGCGGCCTGCAAGCGCTCTCACTCCCCCTCGCCACAGTAACTCACAGAGGTTGGTCAAAAGTCGTCCCCTCCCCTGGTCCCCCCGTTGACAACTCCCAGAGGTCAGTCGAAAGTTCAGCCCAACGCCCCTCCCCAATTCGCAGAGGTCGGTCAAAAGTCCAGAGCGCACCAATCACCCCACCCCAACCGCCCGCTAACGAATTGTGGCATGCTGTGGGTAGCCAGCTATCATATTTGGCCTTTGGTTGATTAGGGTTTGAGAAGAGCCAGAGCAAGAGCCAGAGGAGCACGAGTAAAGGTTACGTACAATGTCATAATTTGTGAAGTTTGTTTTACTGTATATCAGAGTGCATCAGAGAGATATTGAAGTTATTGTACCCAGTGACAGTTTCAGTCATTGTAAAGGCACAAACAATGCAAGCAGCTTACTTTTTGTACCGGTTTAGTTGAAGATCCCTCAAATCCTTGGGTACAAAAAGTATGCTGCTAGTGTTTTTCAAACAGTCACAGTGAAAGCCAGTTGGATGGAGCTGCCCAACTGGAAATATTCTTGGTCTTCTGACAAGGAAACTCAACCATGTAAATAGCTTGAGTTTTGATTCTTCCACTTGAAATACTTAACTGAAGCATACGTGAGCATTCACTTTCTCAGGTTTTCTATCAGTCCCACAGGAACAGTACACCAAAACAAAGCATTTCAAATGAAAGTACAATGATGCCTCAGGATATGAAATAAATTCCTTCCGGAGTAGCCTTCGTATAATGATTCTTTCATATTTTGAGTCAAGTTTTCTATATAAAATACCTAATTCGTGCCAAGCCCTCAGAAAAAACACTTTAAATTTAATAATAACGGTAAAAAAAGAATGATAAATTCTCAAATAAATAAACCTAACTAAACCTTTAATACCTTTAAAACCTTTAAGAAATTAAGTGGATATTGGTGTGTCAAAACGAATTGGCCAAATCATATAGGTACACAGTGCAAGAGATGCAGACCAATAGCAGAGCAAGATCTTATGGAGGCGACTGGCAAGCCCCTCCCCTCACCTTACATAATTCACTAATCGACTTCATAATGTTAACAATCCGTCGATAAGTGTGATGTGCCACGTATGTTCAGACCACTCCATAAGATATGTTAAAAGCACAACTGACAAAGTGCCAAATTCCGAATAGTGTGGTCCACCTCTAGCACTATCATAAAAACAAAAGAAAATAAAGCCAAAATCAAACAATGTATCCAAAACAGTGAACATGTGGACCAATTTCTTATTTAGAGACTGTGCTATTTTTTTCTTATAAAAATCATATCAATGGTCTTCATTGAAAAATTAGCACACTGACTGCTGATATAGGAAATAAGATAAGATCTGAATCCTTTATTGTCACTATGACACTGTTTCCAACATCATTGTGAAAATATTTTGGGCAGCTCAACATTATGGTCATAGCAGCGGTCTAGCAGCAAACTAACAGTAGTATAACAAAGATTGTACAAAAACCTGCAGCATGTATTAAAAGAACTATACAAAACTGGGGTGAAAAGTGACCAAGTGCACGGGGAGTGGCAATTGCAGTTGCAGGGAATGGGTGTGTGTGTGTGTGTGTGTGTGTGTGTGTGTGTGTGTGTGTGTGTGTGTGTGTGAGCGGGAGTGGGAGTGGGGGCGTGGGGGGGTAAAATGAATCAGCGTTGGGCGGGATGAATAGGAATGGGGTGGTGATAGCCCTAACATCCTGGTGATAGAAGCTATTGTTGAGTCTTGTTGCTCTGGACTTAAGACTGCGGAATATCTTTCCAGAAGGGAGTGGGGACAATAGGGCATGTCCAGGGTGTGAAGGATACAAGCTGATGTTTTTGAGTGAGAGAGAGTGTATGGGCGGTGAGTAAAGATAAAACGCACATACACAAAAAACCAACAAAACCAATCACAGGAACGAAGAGCACCTGGCCGTGCGCGCCGCCATTTTGCTTTCATGAACTTCCTTAGCCCAAGTTGCCCAGCTTTGTAATCAGTTTGTGATGGACTACTGTGTTAAAACCCGAGCTTAAGTCCACAAATATCCTCACATAGGTGTTGCTCTGGTACAGGTTGGTGAGGGCTGTGTGAGGCACCGTGATGACAGCATCCTCTGTCGAGCTGTTCGCTTGGTGTTGGTTCAGGTCAGTGGGCAGGGCGGATGTTGGTTGAGGTCAGCAGGGAGGTCGAACTTGATGGAGGGGAGGATGAGCGTGAGAGCCCCTGGGCGAGAGTCGTTCAGGCAGTTCACTGTATTCTTCTTTGGTATTTGGATGATGGTGGTTGCTTTGAAACAGTAAGGAACCACAGACGGCTGGAGCGAGAGGTGAAATGAATTATGAATTATATGAAAGATGATTGTGGAAACATCTGCCAACTGGTCGACGCAATCCTTGAGTACCCACCCCAGGACAGCATCTGGGCCAGGTGCCTTCCTCATGTTGACCTTGGGCAGTGTGGCTCTGACCTGCTGTGGCTGGAGCTGTCACAGGTCATCGTCCAAACATGGAGCAGGAACTGTGTCTGCTCTACCAGTTGAAGCGAGCAAAGAACTGGTTCAGTGTGTCTGGGAGGGTTATGTCACATGGGATTGTGGCTGTGGTGGTCGTGTTGTAGCCCATCAGAGCCTTGATCCCCTGCCACAAGCCTCTGGAGTCGTTTTTGTGAAAGTGGTCCTCTATGCGCTGCTGATACCTGCGCTTTGCCTTCTTGATGCTCCTCCGCAGATTATTCTGTGCTACCATGTAGCTCAGTGGGTCTTCTGCTCTGAAGGCAATGTCTTCACCTCGCTGTTGAGCCACGGTTTCCGGTCGGGGAATACCTTGACCGCTTAAGTCTCCATCACGTTCTCAGTGTAGAAGTGTATGTAATCCATCACTGCAGCTGTGTGACCATCCAGGTCTGCACCCTTTGCGAAAACGCCTGTGATCTCAAAGCGGTGCTGTAGTGCTGAGGTGGCTTCCCCAGTCCAAATGTTGACTATGGTTGGCTTTTGTCTAGATTAATGGCTTGTATGCAGGGATGAGAAAGAGGGACACTTGGTGGGAGGGACCCCAGGTGAGGTAGAGGGCTGGCTTTATAGGCATTTGGTTTATTTCAGAACTGAGGCAGGACAGATATGCAAATATGCACTTTATTTCAAGCCAAATGAAATAAAGTTTCCTACTCCACAGAAAACTCTGACCACTGAATACTGCAGCATCAGACTGTAAAGCTCCTCTTCAGTTTGGAGTTGATTTTCAAAGTTGTTGCGCTAATCTGTGCTCTCTTTGCTGTGAACGAAAAACCAGCAGAGCTGAAAAAAGCCTCACAGACGCTCATATGCTCTGCTTGCTGCCACATGCTTTGAATGTTTTGGTGGTGGAGTCTGAGAGCTGACAGCTCTCAGTAGACACACTTTGCGTTGCATAATAAAGTTATGGCCTTGTCTGTGTTTAAAAACAAAGAGCTAGCTGAGACATGGCCAAGGATTTCCTTTGCTTTCTGATTCATCTCTTCCACCAGACCTCAGTGTCTTGGTTTGGCAGTCCTCAACACACTACAATTGTGTATGAAACTGGGCCCAATGGCGTGAAAGCTGTTTTCCTTACACTGTGAAATCCAAACAGGCTTATGAACCTTGGTCAGATGTACAAACTTCATGTTTGGAATGTTTGTGAAAGTAGAATTGGCAAGTTATGGGACCACGCTTTATTTCTCAGGAATACACAATTGATGTCTTCTTCCGCCAAATCTGGAAGGATGAGCGTCTGCGCTTCAAGGGTCCCATGGAGATGCTGCCACTCAATAACCTCCTTGCTAGCAAAATATGGACCCCCGATACATTCTTCCTCAACGGAAAGAAGTCCATTGCTCACAATATGACCACACCAAACAAGCTGCTTCGGCTGAAAGATGATGGTACGCTGCTTTACACCATGAGGTAAGCTGACACCACGTTTAGTCATTTTTCATCCTGTTGGTGTTGGGTGTTATCCAGTAATATACAGTCAACCCTTGTTTCTCTGGACAAATACAGATTGGACCTAGTCCGGACAATGAAAAAGTCCGGACATTGAAATTTGACTACCAGACATTGAAAATTGAGTACTGTACAGTAAACAGCCTATATTGTCTCGCACACATACTCCTAGGCTAAAATATGGTACAATACGCATATACAGTATACATGAGAGTAAAATTTGGTTAAACCGCAAGGGTGGCTGCCTCGCTGGTGACGTCGTCTGCTGCGAGAGCCACCTATTCGGTCAAAGTTGTCATTCTTTGGACTGGAGCGGCTGGAGCGGACATTTAGTCCGGAAGGCGGACGTTGTCCGGACATTTGAAAGTCCGGACATGTGAAGTCCGCACAATCGAGGGTCGACTGTACTACCCTATTGGTGATGCAAAACCAGAATAACATGGCCCCTCAGTAAGGTTAAGTTAAGGACAAAGAGCAAAAAACAACACATCCTCAGCTTGGATTAGCAGAACCTTTGCACCTGCTTTTTGCCAGGTCTGATCCATCCATCCATTTTCTGACGCTTATCCTGGGCCGGGTTGGGGGGGCAGCAGTTTCAGGAGGGAAGCCCAGACTTCCCTCTCCCCAGACACCTCCCCTAGCTCCTCTGGGAGGACCCTGAGGCGTTCCCAGGCCGGCCAGGAGACATAGTCCCTCCAGCGCGTCCTAGGTCTTCCCCGCGGCCTCTTCCCACCACCTCAGCTGGCTCCCCTCAATGTGGAGGAGAAGCGGCTCTACTTTGAGCTCCTCCCGGCTGGCAGAACTCCTCACCCTATCTTGTAGAGTGTGTCCCGCCACCCTGCGGAGGAAACTCATTTCAGCCGCCTGTACCCGAGATCTTGTCCTTTCGGTCATGAGCCAAAGTTCATGGCCGTAGGTGAGGGTAGGAACGTAAATCGACCGGTAAAGCGAGAGCTTTGCCTTCTGGCTCAGCTCCTTCTTTACCACAACGGACCAGTACATCTACTGCATTACTGCCGCCGCTGCACCAATCCGTCAGTCGATCTCCCGTTCTATTCTACCCTCACTCCTGAACAGGACCCCAAGATACTTAAACTCCTCCACTTGAGGCAGGATCTCGTCTCCGATCTGGAGGGTGTTAACCACCCTTTTCCGGTCAAGAACCATGGCCCCAGATTTGGAGGTGCTGATTTTCATTCCCCCCATCTTGCACTCGGCTGAAAACCGCCCCAGCACACGCTGGAGGTCCTGGTCTGAGGGTGCCAACAGGACAACATCGTCGGCAAAAAGCAGCGATGAGATCCTGTGGTCCCCAAACTGGACCCCCTCCGGACCCTGACTGCGCTTAGAAATCACACACACAGCCCGTAATAAGGGGCCATGTACTCCATACTCCCGAAGCACCCCCCACAGAGCACTGCAAGGGTCCCGGGCGAATGCCTTCTCCAAGTCCACAAAACACATGTGGACTGGCTGGGTAAAACTCCCATGATTTTACCCAACACCATGTAGATGGTGTTGGGGGAGCACTGCTTTCCCTTCCTGAGGCGCCAGATGGTTTGCCAGAACTTTCTCGAGATCGACCGATAGTCCCTCTCCATAGCCTCTCCTCCCAGGCCCGTGTTTTTGCTTCCGTAACAACCCGTGCCTGCTGGTACCTGTCAGCAGCCTCAGGAGACCCACAGGACAAAGGAGCCCTGTAGGCCTTCTTCTTCAGCTTGACCTTACTTCCGGTGTACACCACAGGTCTGATCCATTTTTGTGAAAACCCGCAATTGTTGTATTTAAGGTGCAGTGTAGGAAAGAAGCCATTTTTTGGCCATTAGTTTGCAGATTTAACACTTTTATACTGACCGCACATCAGATGTGCAAATAAAGATCAGCTGTTTGTCGATTATGATTTGAATAATTGATTAACTTGGATTACTGATACATAGTCAGTATGATAAATGTCAATTTTCAGAGTCACAAACTTCATACATGATATCAAAGATAGAACTATAACTGAGCTTGGAACAAATTTAGTTTCAAAATTGTTTTTATAATGATTCAGTGTTTTATCCTGCAACCCGAGGGGGTTGTATAATTTGTGTATTTTATGTGTGTGTGTGTGTGTGTGTGTGTGTGTGTGAATGACCGTTGTAGACCGTTGTAGAGAAGCACAGGTGTAGAGATGCACAGCAGTAGGTGCACAGCATGCTGATCAGGAGCAGGACTTGATCTTGTCCCAGCTGTGGGTTGCAGGTGAATAAAGCACAAGACAGAGACTCCGGGAAAGAAGCCCAATTAGTAACATGAATTTTATAGACATAAATGCAGATTAGCGACAGATGCAAGAGGGACAGATTTGCGAAGGATGCAAGTGGGGCAGAGAGGGAGACAAGAGTGAGGAGAACTATAAGCTTACCGAAAAGGAACGTTTTTTGCCCACTCTTGAGAGTATTGAGGGTGTCTGTCCCTCGGACTGAAGCTGGAAGATGGTTCCACAGGAGAGGAGCCTGGTAGTACAGGCCTTGCCCTCTATTGTACCCGTATTGATTTTAGGAATCATCAGTAACCCTGCGTTTTTGGTTCACAGTGCTCTGGTTGGATGATAAGGCACAATCAGCTCTTGAAGATGTGATGGTGCCTGATTACTTAGCGCCTTGTTGATGAAGAGAAGAATCTTTAATTATTTTGTCAATCTTATCGGCAGTCAGTGCAGAGAAGCTAACACTGGGGAGATGTGGTCTCTTTTCTTAGTTCCCGTCAACCTATGTGCTTTGGCACTCTGAACCAGCCGGAGAGGCTACAGTGTGTTGTTGCTACAGCCTGCTAATATAGAATTACAGTAATCCAGTCTGGAAATAACAAAAGCGTGAATTAGTTTTTCAGCATCCCTCAATGACAACGTGTGTGACACTGTTGCATTGGAGAAAGATGACAATGTGCAGGCTGTTTACGGCAACTATGTTGAACAATGAAAAGAGAGAAAGAGGAAGACTCAAAATACTGTTTGAATATCTGAATCGTTTATGGTTGTTTAACCTAAAAATGGCCCAGCTCTCTGTTAAGATGTAGGTGTGAGGGAGCAGCATGTTGCATTTGATTATTACAATATTACAGTCCTGTGCATGAGCTCACTCACGTGAGCATAAAATTTGCTGTGAGAATTAAGGTCCATACAAATCTGATCTGCCAAGTTAACATGCAACTGAGAAATGCAAAAGTCTCACACTAATATTGGATTTGTGGATGTGTACATTGTGACATAAGATGCAATTATTCAAAGATTCAAAGCTTTATTGTCATATGTACAGTATGGAAACAAGTTTCCCTGCACAATGAAATTCTTTCTTTGCCGCCCTGCACCGGATGCCATGTGTAAGGAAGCAACAGATAAGTAAATAGATAAACAAAGTGGGATCTATCACGCTTTGACGCTTCGCTTAACATGAAATGTGTCTGATTTGTAGGCAAGAAGAGGCTCTCCAGCCATTTTCTGCTGTCGCAAAGCATTCCTGTACTCTTAAGGAGGAATGCTTTTCATGTGTGTTGTCATTGACGACAGAGATTAATCACAAGTGTTTAAATCTCACTCATGCACACATACACAGTACAGTAGATTACAATAGTCACCCGATGCACTTGCAAAGTATGACAAGCTAATGTATGAGGGCTGGCCTGAGCCCTCCTGGGAGTCATCCTTGGAAAGTCGGGGTAGGGGCAGTGTCCCAGAGTGGCTGCCCCGTTTCTACTTCACTTGTTTCTGCCGATGTCTTTTGCCATGGAATTCATGAGGGAGCGTGTGGAGCGTAAAGACAACATGACCTGAGAGAATTCCAATACAACTCAGACAATTTATGGAGACAATCCAGGGATGTCCTATACACCTCTAGGGGCACACATCTAGTGGACAAAACAGTAGCGTTGCACTGATACCAATACTAGTATTGGAAGGGGCCCCGATACGGCACTAAACCTCTGGCATCGGTATTACTACTACTACCGTAGTATAGGCCTTGTCTTACTCTCGCCTGACACTCACTGCTGTGATCACATGTGTTGAGTGCATGCCGAGCAAAGCAATCCTATTGGCCTGGAGCGGAAGCTCGTAACCAATAGCAGGGCAGCATTTTCATGTTAAGGAAAAACAAACCAGTGTTCCACAGGAGAGAAGATGTTGGCGATTTGGAAATATTTCAACATAGAAACTCCAGCGAATGCAACAGCTACATGCAAGATTTGCAGTGTGAAAGTTGCGAGAGGTGGAACTGAAACGCCCAGTTTCAAGACTTCAAACATGATAAAACATTTGAGAATGAAAAAACACCACGAGTTTGAGGCGGTGGCAATTGCAAATTGCAGTAATTGAAGGGGGGATGGACTGCAGCAACGAACCCTGGTCAGCTCATTTCAGAGGAAGGACCAGTGGGACGAGAACAGTGAAGCAGCGTTACAGATGTCAGAGAAAATTAATGAAATTACTTTGCTCTGTACCCGGCCCCTCTCCTTTGTTGACGATATGGGATTCTGGCTTTTATTGGCTCAGGCAGTACCAAAATGAATATTTCAAGGAAGCTATAAAAGGTGCAGGCCATAAGCTTCATTACTGATATCTGGAGCAGCTGCGTCTCCCCACTTTCCCTGCTTAGTTTAACTGCTCACTGGGTGGACACTGAATCGTTCAACCTGGAAAGCGTGGTGCTGCATGCAAACAAGTTCAAAGGATCCCACACTGATCCATCTGATCCAGATGTTAGTCAACCTACTCTTATGTAGAATCTGCTGTTTTCTCGCGTTTTTTCAGTTGTTCTTCACTGGAAAAATTTCTTAGGTGTTTTAACGTCAGTGAGGCCTTGATACCATGATCCCTCTCAAAGGTACCTTGTGTATATTATTTCTCTCTCAAATTTAATTCTACTTCTCATTGCAGTACTGTTATTCGTCGTAGCTATATGGATATTGCACTATTTTGGCCTTTGAGAGCCAAAACTCACTCATTTATTCACTTATTATTCTTTATTCATTTATTGTCACCCATACCAGGTAGGCAATAAAAAACATTTATTGTTTTTTCTCTGTATTAGTCTTTTTTCCTGTTTCACAAAGGTTTTCATGCAATGCCTGACCAAGCCATGATAGCAATGATTTTACATCTAAGTGAGTATGCAGTTGTTTGAAATTAAAAGAAAAATTGCTCCTATATTTAATTTTTACAAACGGCGTGGTATCTGTATCGGCGGATACGGCACAGGTATGTATCGGAATTGGTATCGGGGCAAAATACGGTATCGGAACAACACTGCAAAACAGTTTGGCAAATGGCATGCATGGACTTCTGGAGCAACCAGACCAAGCAAAGCCAGATATGTGAGTGGCTGAAATTTCAAAACAACCTCAATTACACAGATGTATTAAGTCTCCACAACAAGAGAATGACCATCTGGAAAACGTGCACAAGAAACATCAAGTCAAGTAAGGTCAATTTTATTTGTATATAGTCATGTATATATGGACACACATGCAGGTAAGCAAACTGACATGAGTGTAGATACACGCACACACTTGAAACTTGAAAGGGAGAAAAGACACACCTTAACAAGGAAAGAGCACACTGAGCGAGACAGAATACTGGAAACATTGGGGATCCTGTCTGAAGCTGTTAAGACGTGAAAAACTAAGTTTTGTCACACTGTTAAGTCGAAATTAACAGCTCCTAAATGACCATTTTCACCATTCTGATTTATACCAGAAATACACAAAACGAAACAAGTACAGCCGCATGCATCCAGCAGGATGAGCTTATTCAACCAAACTGAATAAATATCATCCTAATTGATTAATTGTTAGCCACATGTGAAGACTCGTCACACTTGCTTTAAAGCTTATATTTTTGACCCTTTTTGGCCTGTTGCTTTGAAGTTGTTTAACTTGCTCAATGTATTCTGTGATGATGACATAAAAAGGTTGCAGGGAAAATGGTAAGTTAGTGGTCAGTTGTTATTTTGTGGTTGTGGTTGTAATTTAAGCCAACAATCTCTTGTCTGGAAACAACAGCTGCACAAACCGTCCTCAGGTGCATTTGGAGATACTTCTTGATATGTACCAAAGGGAAACATACTGTAAATGATAACCCCAAAACACGAAAGACACAAAATTGAGAAAGTAGAAATTCACAAAATTAAACGGAATAAAAAACTATGCTAATGGAAGCAACCTGATTAACAAGACAGAAGAACGACATCAGAGATCAACACAAAACCAGACCCAGACAAAGCCAGAACAAACGATCACAAATTAAAGCTCCAGGACATAGAATGCAACAAGGATACGCAGGCTACAAACAAACAAAACCAATTTGATGATAACTCGATATGTCGGCAGTAGGGGTGTAAGAAAATACCGGATACGCTCACATTAATATATCTTCTCTTGTTTAATTCCTCTTATTGTGATATTCTAAAAAATTTTGAGAAAATTTTAAAATTTGGAGAAAGTTTAGGGTCACAGGTTCAAGTATTTTTTGGATGGTGAAAGTAAACCATCTTACTGAGAGAAATCCCACACACCCAAGAGGACAGGATGCAACCTCTACGAGGAGAGGGTTTGATGGAGAGACCATCATGCTAACCATCAGCCTCACCTTCACTCATCAACAATCGCAATGCTTAAAGTGCTATTTCAATTTAGGTTCACAGATAAACACAGACTGGACATGCTAAATCCTAAATCTCAACTTTTTTTCCCCACCTGTTGTTGGTGGGAATATGAAACATTGGGACATTTCCCTGCAGATGTGCTGACGCTATGTCTCTGTCTTTTCTGAGGTTGACAATCTCAGCTGAATGTCCCATGCAACTAGAGGATTTCCCCATGGATGCTCATGCCTGCCCTCTAAAATTTGGCAGCTGTGAGTAATTCCACTATCCTCTTACTGTTTGTCAGAGAAAATAGATTCGATAATATCAGTACTTTTCGCTCTTCAATGTGTATCTCTATTTGACTTGGTCATTCAAAAGTAGCCCACAACTTTAAGGAAAAAGTGTGGGCTCTCCTGATTGACAGTGTTTTTTTATGCATTCCATCTTCTTTAGATGCCTATCCTGTGTCAGAGGTCGTCTATACATGGACTGCGGACCCCACCAAATCTGTGTCAGTGGGAGAGGGAGGCTCTAGACTCAACCAATACCACCTTATTGGACAAAAGGCAGGCACAGAGGACATTCACACGAGCAGAGGTGATTGTGAGTGTGTTATGTGTATCTGTGTTTGTGGTGTTTAGAGGTTTGAAGAGAATTGTCTTCAAGCACAAACAACCATTCACATCATTGCATGTCCATTAAGGTCCTAACATGTTTGGATGCTGAGACAAGATTTACAATGTAAGCAGCTGTGGCAAACACATTCAAGTAAGGGATACTGAACGCGTCGGAGGTCATTGTTAGCTGATTATCTAACAATAATGGCCGACGACAAGGACATTATCCTGCTTATTACATGGCTTAAAACATTCATGAATAAGACAGTTGACAGAAATAGTTCATCACAAGGCTGCTCTCATGTTTCAGCAATAATGGAGGCTCCTTTCGTCTGCGCAAGAATACAGTGCCGTCACGGCTACAGGTACTCTGCTGTCTGTAAATCATTTGAATGGATAAAACAAGGACTCATTAGCCTACTTAGAGGTAGCATTGACATCAAGCTAAATTTTCCCATTAAAGGAAGAGTTGGACAAGGCAAATGGGACATCTTTGGGTACTTTGAAGTTAACGCTTCTGTCATTTCCACCGACGTATCTGTAGCCGCGGCTTGAGGCACACGTATCATAATTACTCACGCATTGAAAGTTTCATACTTCTCAAATATGTTGAAAATAATTGAAAAATTGTCCATATTTGTTCTGTGAAGAAGCATATAGCGGGAAATGGTGCGTTAACAATCTAGAGTGGAACTAAATGCGGTAGCGCAGATTGATATGAGTGCAGCAAGTTCCACTCTGAGACTTTGATTTCACAGCGGTCCATTATTGATAGTGGACCACTCATTATGTACGGGATAATGTACGCGTCGGAGGTCATTGTTGCTTGATAATCACCGAGAGGTGTCCTCACCACCCGACGCGAAGCGGGGGGGGGGGGGGGACACCTCAAGGTGATTATCTGCAACAATGACCGACGACAAGGGCATTATCGCGCTTATTACACGGCTTAAAACATTAATGAATAATACAGTTGTCAGAATAGTTCATAACAAGGCTACTTTCATTTTTCTGCAAAAGTGTAGGCAACGATATTTTCGCCTCCGCGAGAAAATAGTGCCGTAACGGCTACAGGTACTCCGCTTTTACATTCGCGCTTCTGTCACTTCTTCCGACGTGTGTTTGTCGCCGCAGCTTGAAATACACGTATCATACTTACCCACGCATCGAAAGTTTCATGCTTCCCAAATATGTTGAAAATATTTTTTAATCTGCTCATGTTTGCTCCGTGACGAAGCGTGACGCGGGCAACAGTACGTAAACAATCCAGAGTGGAACTAGACGCTTTGGCGCGGATTGATATGAATGCAGGAAGTTCAACTCTGAGTCTTTGATTTCGCAGCGGTCCGTTATTGATAG
>OMPJ01041033.1:0-15227 GCA_900312935.1 Carapus acus
GGATTGACCCCTCGCTCACCTGGGCTGGGCAACTATCTTACCAGTCACACTGCTGCTGGAGAGGAGTATGATCAATAGAAGACCAGAGGTACTAAACCAACATTTGTCGAAACTGTGACCCAGTTCTTTTTTCAAAGCAAATATTACCTTTGCTGCAATTAAATGTACTTTTAAATGACGTGCATAAAACACTCACAATAGACGTTTCTCTCTGACTGTGTGAAACATTTTGCAAATGCTTCTCTAATTTGTGATACTGATTGTGGGAGGAGAGGTTGGGGATACTGAGAGTGTCTGTGGCTATTTTCTTCAAGCAGCAGTTGAAACGAGAAGGTCCTTCTTAACAACGCTTGTAAAAACCATAATTCTGCAGCGTTTGCAGGTACGCAGGATAATACGAGGATGCTGACCCTTTGAGACGTCCCTGTGCAATTAGTAGTAATCACAAATCAATGTGTCAATTATTGCTCCTTTAGCTCCATTTCAGAGATAAAACAGCATTTGTTCAGATCACATATTTAATTCACTGGAATACGTACAAATTTGGTTTTAAATAAAAATCTAAAACAATACAGCAGGGGCTGTTGAATTCATTTAAAAATGCCTCACATTAGAGATTGATTATTATCGAAAATAAACAATATTGCCAGAAGTGTGACAGAGAATCCAAAGAGTAATAATGTTTAAATCAGAAGTATGAAGTTGTTTTCTCCTTCTGCTCGCTCGCATTTCAAGAAGAAAATTTCAACATCGTAACTGTGATGGTCAAAAAAATAATATCTCCAGATAATCAATAATTAATCAGGACACACTTACTTGTGGAAATGACAATGATCAATATGAAAATAATCATACCACCTCTTAGGAACAGGGGCAATAAGAGATTGACATGTAAGCGTTGCCATGAGACCCATAATCATCAACACAAATTTATGATGTGGTGAAATTAAAGAAAATTTTATCATCTGTTTAGCTATGACATTAATAGCATTTTTTTCTACATGAGTTGATAATTTGAAATTATGGCAGGTTTGCATTTTACATGATCGCAAAACATGAAATGCTCTCATAACATCATATTTTCACATTAACGTTTTAATTGACAACAATTTAATTCGAAATTGATAGGGTATCGTGAAAGAATATTTGAGCTTGTTTGAGTAAAATAAAAAAATACAGCGAGATGATGGAGCCATGCTCACTTGAGATGCTTTTCACCCCGTGTCTGTGTACCTGGTTTTGGCTTTGGAATGTTGTCTTATGTCGCCATCTAGTGGTCGAAATACTACATTGCTGGTACCAACGAACTACGTGCCATACATAAAACGTATTTCCACTGACACAATTCAAGGTCCATACTTACCAATCTAGCTAAGAGCAATGCTGATAGTGATGAGAAAGAGCACTCACCTGTTTGATAGGTATGGCCCTCCCACTGCCTATGCTGTCTGTTTTACTGTCAACGCTCTTTGCTTGTTCGCTGGCTTTCCGTGACTGCAAGAAAACAAGAGAGTCAATCAGTAAGTGAGGCAAGGCGCTGAGAAAGTCGCCGCGTGGGAGACGTGTGTGTGAGGTAAGTATGGGTGCACGTAAGCTGGAGTGTGTGTGTGAGAGAGAGGGCGAGTGAGAGATCAGAGGTGGGAGGTTTGTGTTTGAGCTGTTGCAGTATCGAGGAGAAAACTGCACGTTGCAAAATAAAAGCGTCAAAAGAAGCCTCAAATCAACAGACAAGCAGACCAGCGGAACAAACAGCAGTAACACCGACGTGCAAGTAAATTAAATTCAAACCAACGAACCAAGGCCACACTAGACACAGAAGACCATCTCAACACAGAGAATACCAAAGACAACCACAAATTGAGTCGTGACTCAGCCCTGAAACCCATTTGGCAGATCCTGTCCTTCGTTTCAGACCCAGACAGGGCCCTTAGTGCACCTGCAGAACAACTGCTAATGGCACTGAAAGGTGCTTTTCAGTCACAATAAATACAAGTCACAGTTCATCAAAGCTTCAAAAAACGGAAAAGGAGAATTATTCCACACAGGTGACATTAGTAAATGCTGCCTCCTTCGACCCTTGACCTGAAAAACCTGTCGGGACATTAAGAGGTCATCTTTCATCTGTACACATCAGACATTGTGAGCATTCAAGGGGTTAAAGCAGGTTAATCATCAAAGTGAAGACATTGAATTCTTAACATATTTTCTAGTGCCTGTGGAGAGACAAAGGTCAGTGAAGGCATTGTTAGAGGGAATCAAGTCATATTAAAAAAGATCCCACCCTCCAATACATATACAAGGATGAGGTACAGAAAGGGACAGACAAGGATGTTTATGGTCTCATTCAGAACATGAGCGATGTCCAATCACCAATGGAGAGAGGTAGAGTCCGACTACAAGTAAACAAAGTCTGTTTTATGTTTTTCCAACATTTTATTCTTTTATGATGACTTGTTTAGCTTCTATACAGACACCATACAAAGCAAGTCACAAATTCACTTCAAATATTCAACAGATTGAGCCAAACATTGCAGTTCCCACAAAATATAGGATGGACAATAAAGGCATTATTTCATATATTCCTCATATATATGGACTTTTTCTAGAGTACCATTGTAAATAAAATACAATACAAGATATACAGCGGTCTATATTTTCATCAATCCCTTCGTGATAGAAAAGGCGATTATGTAAGAGTTCATAATCTGTGTACCGAACCAAAACGAACGGAAAGATGAGAATGAATAATGATCAAATAAGGAACTAATTTAAATAAGTGAATAATTAAGTAAGTAAATGAATGAATAAATAATTAAATAAATAGATAGATAGACGTGCAAATGTGCAAAAAATAACTAAAATGAGGGTGTTTGAAAAAAATTCAAGTGTAACTACATTCATACAAGTCGGTGCAACCCAGTTTCATTTGTCGGTAATTTTCAGTATGAGCTCTTTATATACCTCAGCACTACTCTCACTTTTTATGAAGGCCTTCATAAAACTACTCAAAGATAGTCTGACGTCTCATTAATCTCCTTCAATAGCACATGTACGCCACAACTCTGATTCCATTCCATGCCTCAATGCTTGCGGGAGAGCAGGCGGGAAACCAAACACAAAGATCCCAACTGAATGTAGGAAGAAAAAGGAAGAACAAAAACAACTTGGCACCTCTAAGTCCTTGAGTCCTCATTATGGCAAAAGGCAGTGTGATGTCATGTAAAGAAGGTGTGTGTCCTTTGGGGTGGCTGGATAACAGTTCCAAGAGTGACTTGACTGTACAGCGTGTGTTGTGTGGGAGTAAACTGAATGGGCACATCTGGGGGTGGACGGGGCATTTCCAGAAGAGTCCCTATGGTCTTTATAACGTCATTGTATTTAGACAGTCTTACTTTGAGCCAAAATGCCGAAATGGGCTCGGCTTTAGGTTGCCTTTAGTGTCCTACAGTTTACACACAGTCTACGCCTTATGCATTACCCCGAATGCACCAAAGCATTGAGGGTAAAGCGAAAACAAGCTAGAAGTCCTCAGCTAATAAATTCCTGTCTACCAAGATTGGCAAAGCAGGGGGACTCTTATTTTTATAAACCGCCATGCTCTTCTAATTCGGAGAGAGTTGGAAAGCCCTTTTTGTTGAAGAAAGGTTGGAAACAGAAGCACAAATCTGCAAATATTGAAAAACAGTGTCAAATGGTTAGCTTTTTTTTTTTTTTTTGGTTTTGTTTTGTTTATGTATTGATTTGTATGTGGCGATTTGGGATCAAGCCAAGGGACTGATATATGAAATGGTACAACACTGAATGGCAACACTGTGTATGGATTTTGTAACAAATATGGGGAAGCAGGATGAAATATAAAAAGATGTGATTGCTCTTGTCTAAATTTTTGAACAAACAGTGCGCTCTCCAACACAACAGAGGACAGACGACCTGAAGACCTCAGGACACCACAAAAGGACTACAAAACGGGTAATTATTGACCATGGAAGTACTAGGAAAGAATAATATGTACTGTGCTGACATCTAGTGGCCAAGAACAGTTATGGCAGAAACTGGCTTGAAATGTGGTTGGAGTGATTTCCCAGAGGGGGTGGAAAGATGAGGCAAGACACCAAGGTATGTCCTTTGCTTTGCTCTTCAAGGCCCAAATACTCCATCATTCATTAAAATCTCGTGCTCTTACTAATATTAATTCACAAATTCAAGAAGCTTTAGCATGAAATTTACATTACAAGTTGGGCCAAATAATATGTTTTTGCTCTCCACCTTTGTCAACTCAAAAAAATGGAGCAAAGGATTTTAAACAAGTTCAAGAGTCCCAATGCTGGAGCCATGAATGTGACACATATTACTTTTATCATTCAATAACAGCAGGAATGGAGATAATTAGACTCGAGTGCAATATCTTTTATGCTATGAGTAAAAATGCGACAAAGAAGCTGTCAAAGGTTTGTCTGCTAATTAAATTAAGGCATATCGTCTGTCATTGCGTTCCACTTTTTTTTTTTTTTTTAACGGCCCAAAAAATAACACAAAGTTGAACTACTTACAAGAATGCGGCGAGAAAAAGGGTGTATTTGAATGGCGTTGGTCAGGGACTAGCTGGGTGTTTTTGCACATTAACAGGGAGCTAAACTCATCGTTCCAACAGACAGGGCTCGGGAGGAGACATCCTTCATGTCGGGCAGATGGCCTATTTTGTGGTAATGGAAAAACACTGGATTTGCAAGTCCTCCTCTACTTTTGCCGCCCCACACTCTTCAAGTGTCACTGATGAAATGTCGATGTCGCCCCCTGCCTTTCCTTAACTTCCCCCCACGCATCCTCCACCTCCACCTCCTCCTTTTCCACCGCCTCTCACTCCCTTGCCCTCCTTCACTTCCCACCCTCCACTTGCAGCTCCTCAGAAGGTCATGAGCTGAAACTCCCGCTCAGCTTGCCACTCCGGCACCCACACTGGGTAGGTGGCGTGCTTCGGCATCTCCATGACGCAGACGGGGAGAGGTTCATTTCTCTGGTGGACATGGTTAGTCACTACCTAGCAGGGGGGAAGGGAGACAACAAGGGGAGCTAGCACACAGCCGGCACTGCTCGGACGCCGCAGAATATGCGGCTCCCACAGCAGCTGGGGTGAGAGGTTGAGGGTGGAAGAAGTGGGTGAGAGAGAGAACGAGAGAGAGAGGGAGAGAGAGAGACAGAGAGACAGAGGAGGGGAATGTAAGGAGGATACAGAGAGTGTTAGTGAGAAACAGGTGGGGGGAGGAGGACTGGAGTGGGACGTGGGAGTAAGTAAAGTAGGTGTGGGAGGAGAGTGGAGAGAGAATGTTGGAGAGCTTGAGAATAGGAGAAGAGGGAGTCGCCAGAGAAGGGAAAGAGGTAATCACACAGAGCACTGCATCTGTCTCATCAAGCTCAGAGTGTGCTGAAAGAAAATCCACGGCACGTAAAAATTAGGATTTTTCTTAAAATTTGGAAAAGCAGTAGGTACCTGCTGAGCATCAACACAGATTCAACGCCTGAACCCTTCCAGACCCACGATGGGTTTGATGAGACGGACAATGGTGGAGGGCGCACAGTCGAGAGGAGGAGAGGAGAGGAGAGGAGAGGAGAGGGGCAGCGGCACAGAGGGTTGGCGTAGGAGGGAAGAGGGGAGAGTAGAGGAGGAGGGAAGAGGCTCGTGGGAGAAGAGGTTACAAGTACAAGCGTAGGACAGCTGAGGAGAGGAGAGAGGTTAGTGCACACGTAGGCTCCGTGTTAGCGCCGAGGGTGGATACGACAAGACAGAGGGCACAGAAGAGGCACGGGGGTGGAGACGGGGGTTGTGGGGACAGTACGCTGGGACCTCTAGAGCTGCCGGGAACGCTTTTGGTTGGGTGGGTGCTCAGGATTGGAAGATGAGCCGCAGGAAATGGTAGGCGGAGCACAACGCCAGCGGGGCGAGTTTGCGTAGACTTAGAAAACTGACAGACTTGACAGCAGGGAACGCATTCTGGGTCTTTTAAGAGTAAAAGTAAAAATTTCTGTTTAAACTTGACAGGGGTGGAACGGCATGATTTGGCTAGTCTTTGAAATCACTGCAAAGAAAGAAAAAAGAGGAGAACGGCTCATCGAGATGAGGAGGAAATTTCTGTGCGCTTACATCAAATTACTACAAGAAAAGAGTTTTTGTGGACCGGAGCGGAGTTCTTTTTTTTGCACAGTGCTTCATCTTTGATATTCGCTTTGACGTTTTTGGATGGATGGCTTCTTCTCGTGTCTCAGGGGTCTGATAAAAGTTGTTGCTGGTTATTTTCCTCCTTTACCCATTGTGTTTTCGTAAACGTGATGTTTTCTTCGCCTGCATGGGAGGCAGAAGTGGTGGCTGCCAGCGTCTTGTTTTTTTTTTCTCTCTCTCTCTCTCAAGGGGATGCATCTCAGACTACCTGTCTCCCTCTAGTGGACAACATGAGCCTGCTAGTAGTGTGCGTGGGTGTTGCTTTGCATCAGCTGCCGCATACTTACTGTGAAAATGTTGGAGCGCCGCTTTGACTGCTTGCGGATGGGCGTGGGCGTATTGGAGGCGGCGATGGTCTCGATGCGCATCTCCCGCTGGCTTATGCTGGGGGTGGAGGGAACGGAGGAGGAGTAGTCGCTGAACGCGCCGCCCCCATTGGCTGCCTGCGGAGCGAGAGATTAAGAGCAGGGCCGGCAGAATCGAGGGGGAGAAAAGGGAGCAGCGGATGGCAGTGGGGAGACAGAGCGAGCGAGCGGGGAAGGGAGGGAGGGAGAAGGGGAGGGAGAAAGAGATGGAAGAGTCAGAATTGGATAGGGGAGATGAGTTTCATCTTATTTCCGAGAAAATAGTGCTGGCATAGTGTATTAAAGCCATGACGCATAGCCTGGCTGTCTGCGTGTGTGTGTTTACCTGATTGATGTGAACAGAGGGGATAGATGCAGCGGGGACCGACGAGTGGCTGGGAGAGTTGGGCAGAGATTTGCATGGACCGATGGAGAGCTGCTGCTTTTTTCTCAGGGCCACGACCTTTTGGGCAACTAGAGAGACAAATCATCCCACGATTGTGCTAATCTATTCAAATCCATCCTTTCGACACTGTGAATTTTACTGTTGAATAGGGCTGCAGAAGGGCAGTGAAAGTAGAGAAAACGGGACAATGTGAGCAGCACTGGCTGCTGTGTTGTGTTTTCATACCCTGGTAATAGAAAGCAATCGTACCAAGCTAAAACACCATCCTCCCAAAGTATCTCCTCCAAATAATGCAGTGGATGTTCACTGCGTGCTGCCTGACGGTGAGGATTCATTACACGACGCCAAGCTTTCGCAGATGACTGCCAGGACTGAAACTTCATTTGGATAGAGGCCAAATGAAGTCTCCATCCATACTTAAATCATGATTTTCATCATAGCTGCAGTGTGATACAACATCATTTCACTTTGATCATTTTGTGCAGCTTTTGCATGGAGCGCTGCCACAAATCCATCCACCAGCAGCAGATGGATGATTACAGTGTTTATGATAGGAGGGTTAAATTAAGTTACTGGTCAATCTGCCAACACGCTGGTGTTATTCATCTGCGGATTCCACCGACTCACCAGACTGCCGAGGTTAATGGGGCTTTGCCCGGGCTGCATTAGCCCAAGTCATAAAGGAGACCAGCCCTCCTAAATCCACTTTAGAAATAAACTGCCACACCAGAATTGCGCAAATCAGAGCACAGACGGAATATCCCTCGGAAATTAGGAGGTAAAATACAGGTTCTTGCAGTGATGTGGGGTAAACAAAGCTGATTGGACAGACTGGGGAGACATATGTGCGCATTAGCCAAGCCTCCCTGGGGTGTGTCTTTATGAATCAGGTATTATGGAGCGAGGAACTCATCGCCTGGTAAAAATGGCACGTTTTCCTTGAGGATAAATCATTGTATGAGACTGAATTTGAAAAATCGGATTTTAGTCAAAGTCCACTCTTGTCGAGCTTAATCAGCATCAAGCTGATGCTCACGCGTACACGTCACTTTTCTCGATGTTTTATTTACTAATGCAGAGGGAAACGGCTCGATGCTCAGATAGTCAGCTTATGGGTGAATTCTGTGCTTTGCTCAAGGACACCAAAGTGCCTGGCCCTTTCAGAGGACACCTGCTATTTTACTGAGAACCTCCTGGTTTTCGCAAACTAATTCTCCTCCTCTTGAGCTAAATAACCCTCAAATTCAATGCTTTTGCATATACAGTCGACCATCGATTGTGCGGACTTCACATGTCCGGACTTTCAATTGTCCGGACAACGTCCGCCTTCCGGACTAAATGTCCGCTCCAGCCGTTCCAGTCCGAAGAATGACAACTTTGACCGATAGGTGGCTCTCGCGGCAGACGACGCCACCAGCGAGGCAGCCATGCCTGCGCGTATAGGCGCAATATACAGTAGGCTGTTTACTGTACAGTACTCAATTTTCAATGTCCGGTAGTCAATTTTCAATGTCCGGACTTTTTCATTGTCCGGACAAGGTCCAGTCTGTATTTGTCCAGAGAAACGAGGGTCGACTGTATATATTTTTTTGCACAAGTATGGCCGGATGAGTCTGACCCCGGTTGTTTAGGGTCATAATAAAACTTATTTTGGCCGTGGAGCCGCTGCACTTAATTCATGGCACATTGGAGAGAGGGAGGGAAAGGCGGAAGTTGTGGCTGCATACTGCACGCTCACATAGCGGAGAAGATGCCCCTGCTGCTTGCCCCCGGCGTGGTAAGTAAAAATAGGGAACGGCTGCGGCGCGATGTGGAGGGACTTCTCCAGACAGAGACAGCGCTCCTCTACTTTGTTTAATTATTTCAAATGGAGCTTCGGGAAGCAATTAAGGTGCAGATAAGAGAGAGGAGACAACCTGTCATTGCGTCTACAGTCGCTGAGATTCAAAGCAAGTGCAGCGTTACGTGCTCGGAAGAGTGATGACACGATTTCAAAAGGAGCTGCGAGAGCCTCCGGGGGGAACCTGCCACAGCTGAGGCTGGAGAGGCACCTCCAAAAGAGAATTCATCTCCTCCCACAGCAGAGACTAATACCAAACTAATTCCCCCTATTACTGGGATATTAGGTGGGAATTTCAGCAGTTGTACAAATGATCATTCGCGTATTTGTGCAATCAAACGTGATGATCACACCTCCATTAACTAACTGATATTTAATTAGAATTGCTGTTGCATTATGACTCAAACCCATCCAGCTAATTTCCCCTAACATTCCCGCAACCTTTGAGCAGGGAACGAAAACAACCTTCACCCATTTCATGCGAATCACATCCGCACCTTGTTTGTACGATGCCGGGATGAGCATGAGCGAATAATTATCCTTGGGGTGAAAACAGGACGCTTCAAACCATTTCAATTATTTAATACAAGGTATTACCACCTTGTTGTTATTCCAGACAGATGACGCACGAACGCTGGAGAGGGAGTTGCTGAGCCTATATTGTGCCCCTGAGTTACCGGCGAAACGGGGCATTCATCACCTTGCTCAAATTAAAAACACGGCGAGAGATGTTGCATCTCAGTTCCGCTTGGGTTTCTCCTCCAAAATGCTGTACAAGCAGAGCTGGCACAGCTACGCCGCATTGATTTCTTTTAAAAGATTGTCAATAAGGCATAAAGATAGATGGATGGCTATGTGAGAAATAGAATAGTTTGGTGTTGTGAAATATGTACGGGATAATGTACGCGTCGGAGGTCATTGTTGCTTGATAATCACCGAGAGGTGTCCCCACCACCCGACGCTTCAACAAGGGCATTATCGCGCTTATTACACGGCTTAAAACATTAATGAATAATACAGTTGTCAGAAATAGTTCATAACAAGGCTACTCTCATTTTTCTGCAATAGTGTAGGCTGCGATACTTTCGTCTGCGCAAAAAAAATAGTGCCGTAACGGTTACAGGTACTCTGCTTTTACATTCGCGCTACTGTCACTTCTACCGACGTGTGTTTGTCGCCGCAGCTTGAAGTACACGTATCATACTTACCCACGCATCGAAAGTTTCATACTCCCCAAATATGCTGAAAATAATTTTTAAATTGCACATGTTTGTTCCGTGACGATCCGTGACGCGGGCAACAGTACGTAAACAATCCAGGGTGGAACTAAATGATGTGGCGCGGATTGTTATGAATGCAGGAAGTTCAACTCTGAGTCTTCGATTTCGCAGCGGTCCGTTTTCGATAGTCCAGCGGTCATTCTACGAAAATAATGACCGCTCACGTGACCAATAACGGCCAATCAGAACCGAGCATTCACAAAAGCCGTGTAATGACATACAATAACATGTACACCACTGTGATATTTTGGGATTTGGTATCAGGTATCTTTCAGGGATAGCCTGCATTTGGCACATCCTCTCTATTCCAGGGGCAGAGGAGTGCTCAATAAGGCACACTGGAAGTAGTTAGGCGTCCTCCTCGAGGACACTTCCACACCCCTCTTACAACCGAGTCTCGTTTCTGGATGGGTGATCCACTTTGTGAACCGAGATGCCCAAATACACACAGAACAATAATAATCCCACAAGGTACTGATGTGTCAGGCTTTGCTGCACACATATCTCCACCTCTCTGACCCCCTGTCTCACCATCCTGGAAGACTCTCTCCACATTCAGGCCGTAGGTGGAGCAGGTCTCGTAGTATGTGCAGCGTTTAAGGTCGTTCGACAACTTTCTAGCCCTGGAATCGTCTATCACTCTTGGGTTGGCAGCGCTGATTGCATCTGAGAACACAAAGTCACGGAGGGGAGGGGGGAAAGACATCTTAGACCTTTAATTCGATTAGAGGGAGGTACGACACGACACACTGCAGAGGTTAGAAGTCTGCAGCGCCATTATGGAGGAAGAGTGTTGCGTAAGACATGGGTCGGACACCTTGTGTTCCAACGAGGACCATTGGGACCTCGGCTGTGTTCCTATAACTGGAGAGGCGCAGGAAGTAATTGTAGACTGTCTGGAAGCTGATCTCATCCTCCAGGCTAAAAACAAACACCACCGCGTCCACCCAGGCAGCAAACTGAGAACAGAACAGAGGATATTTATGTTGGCACAAAACACACACGCACAACCAGTGACATACACACACAAATAAAGCAGGAGCTGAACATTCAGAATTTGTTTTCAACTAAAGGTCACAACTCTGATTTTGTGGTGGGGTACTCAAAACAAAACGATGGGAAAAACAAGCATTATACCTTGTTATTTCAATGAAAAAATCTACCTCATGAACAATGTTGCTTTCGGACTGGCTAATTGAAACGGTTGCTGCTGCATCCTCTGCTGAGGCGCCAACACTCGCAGTGGAATAGCACATGCTGTTGCTTGAACAAACAGAGGGGGGCAGTGTTGTAACAGCCAGGCACATTTGGGGGTTGTGGATATGGGAGGACGGTGAGAGATAAAATAACACCCAATCCTGCATGTTTTTGGGTCTGTCAAGCTGCAGTTGGAAGATCACTGCTGGTTCCAGTGAAAATGGGGAGAGAGCGTTCCCGACAGAGAGAGAGAGAGAGAGAGAGCGAGAGCGAGAGAGAGAAAGAAAGAAATTAATCGTAATAGCCTCGCATTGGGATGCGGGGAATGAAAACAGCGGACACACAAAAACCTGGAGGAGCTTAAACTGCGACAACGTTGGGACGGCTATCCCCTCTACACTGGCCTCTCCCTTCATCCTGTCCCCTGTACTCCCCGCCGGGAGCGAATGCCAAGCCAAGCCTGTAAGCCACAACTCTGGCTCAGCCTCCCGCGAGTCGCAGCGCAATGTAGGCCTTTAATTATGCCACTAATTATACATGTGGCTACCGACTCGGCTGAACTCATTTTGATTCCCTCATCTCGCCCGGTGTGAAATGTAGGGATAAATTGCCGCTGCGTCCAACCAGGTGAGCGCGTGGCTTGCACCCACTGACTCAGAGGCAACTGCACAACCGCCATCGGTATGAACGGTGTGTTTATATACAGGAGGCTGTGATATTACAGAAGGAGCCTGACTTCAGCAAAATTCGAGCAGTGACGCAGTTGCTGTTACCCACGCCAACAGTGACAATCTTTGGGGGTTGGTTGGCACTCTGGCTTAATTTTTGATCTGGTGGCTTTTGACAAGAGACGGCAGGACACTTCTTCTGTTCTGTTTTGAAAGTAATAGCCTGGAGATGTTGTTTGTGTTGTTTTGAAGCGAATGAATCATCAGTCGAGGGTCTGTGCAACGTACCTGCAGCTCTGGAGGCCCGCCTTCATCTCTGATGAGGAGGAGGTAGCTCTGTCCGTCCACTACAATTTCTTTCTTAAATCGTCCACCTGGGGCAGAGAAAATTATTCAAAGTTACTCTACGTTTAAATGTCTTCGGCTGCGGCCGAGACGGTACAAGGGCAGCGAGTGTGACGGCGTTTAAGAGCTCCAACGCATGTGGAGGATGTGCGAGACAACACCTAATTTAATATCAAAGCGTGGCTCCGTGAGGCTTGTAAAAGTTTGGGGTGCCAGTGGCCCTTGCTGGTTCAACAGCTTCGCCTCAAGATCTAGATCTGCAGCCGGCGCCGCTGACAGGGTAACGGGTCTCTGCGGAGCCAATTACGGGGGTGAGAAATTGCCATTTAGCGTGTCTAATGCACAGCTGCCGAGGGAACACGCCACCGTTCCGAACGAGGCCGGACCTCGTCGGCCTTGACGCGCATCGGGCTGCGACTCAGGCTGCACTCTGGGGTCTTTGTTCACAGTTTGTTCTGAGTGAGTTCCGACCTCGACGGGATTGATGACAGGATGATGTCACTGACAGAAGGAGGTCGCCAACTGAGACAGACAGGACAGAGGCAAGCAGGTAACCCTTTGGTGGTGAGGACTTTACTTTGCCTCTTTTAAAAGACAGTTACAGCTTGCCGAAGGCGGCCTTGGCAGCGGATGACGCACAAGCCGATGGGGAAAACATTCGATAAATTGGCTTTTTGCATGTGATGCGACAGTTTTTGTTGCTCCTTCTGTGATTAGACGCATTGAGGAGTGAGAGCGATGAGGGAGGAAACATTTTTCTTTCTCTGGGAATCACAATGCAGCAGCAACATTCATTGAAAGTGTAAACTGCATATATATCAATATTCTCACAGATGGCGAAAAATACTTGAGCAACTATGTATTAGGGCAACACTTCTTCAGTATTAACTCCACTCCAGCCTGCAAGGCAAACAGAGATTGCCTTGGCCTGGACTGGCCCAGATCATTATTGCATAATGGGCAGAGACGTTGGAGCAGAATCGGCCCCAGACGGCTTCTTCCTCTGAAGTCGCTGAGCTTGGAGATTGTGACAAGACTGAGAAACTGTGTGCATCCGCGGCCTGATTTCCAAAAAATGGGACACATGGATGAATATCTCCCCACACAGACGAAATGAGTGGGATAGAGCGACACACACGATGAGGTTGGAATACTGAGTTTCCATGGCATTTGGCATCCCATATTGCAGCAGAGCCGATTAAGGAATAAGTCTGAGCCGGAGAAAATTATTTTCATAAAAACACCGTGAACGTTTCCGAAAAAGGAGGTTAAGTAGCATGCTCCCTAGCATTTAACACTTTGCCTTAGAGCATGAGGGGGAGAGAACTGCTCGCTGAGCTGGGGAGTGAGCGAATGTGATGTATTTGCCATTCCGATGTCAAAAAAGAAAAAGTTAATAGACAATAATCCCACACAGGAATGGTTAACACGCAGTAAGCATCCTCTGCTTACATGGAGGCTTAGACCTTGACACAGAGCCACAATCCACTGGAGCTCCATCCGGTGTTGCTATGGCAACATACCCCGGTACCCTTCCTTTTTTTCCCAGATATCATTGCAAAAGCCCAGGAACAAAACATTGTAGAGGGAGTCATCGCGGAACCTTCGTCTGCTGTGGAGTAAATACACCTCAGACCTGCATTACCGCCAGAGTAAAAGCTCATAATAATTTTTTTTGAAAAGTAAAACAGGTATCTCATGTAAACACTATTAACAGGGCATTTGGTAGCGCCGCAATACATGTAAATGTGATCAGACACGTTCCCATCATTACAGCAAACACGCCCGTTCCTGTTTTTCCAGCGTCACTGCCATTGATTTCTGGGGGACTAATTAAGCTACGAGCAGATTTCTCCCTCATAGTAGAAAAATGCCAAGGAACTAATTATGCGTTTCATGTCGCATCCACTATAATTACACCAAAATGAAACACTGAAAACTACCAGTTAACTCTCCTATTGACAACAGCTTCTGTGCCCCTCTGAATGACTTTTTGACTTTACAGCCACAGCACGAACCACCACAATCCTTGTGATGTTACAGAGAGATAAATTGGATTCTAACATATAGTACAAAAGAAACTGGATTAGAAGGAGGACACGGAATTGTTGTGCCCTTTCATTCTTTTCACTCTTCTCTCAGAAAAAAATCGGAAAGGATGGCGGTGGACAGCGATGAAGGAGTGAGTCACTGATGCAGACCATCCTCGCTTTTAACGATCTGTCACTGTCGACTTGCTTTGGAGGAAACACGGAAAGGAAATGAGTAAACCAAAGCCAGCTAATTATCGCTGGCATCACAGCGGTTTGATATCATCCTTTTTCTTACTCACAGAGTGCCATGCTTCATTTCAACGAATGGCCACGTCAGAGCCCACTGCCAAAATCCTTCAGTCTTCACTCAGCCTGTCCAAATTTCGAGATTGTGAAATTGTTTTGCTAAGCTGAGACGGCTTCATATTTGGATTCTACAAGTTCTCTGTGATTGCTTCAACACAATTTTGCAACACATTCAAACTCTATGAGAGCAACACTCCATGTAATCGGAGGTTCTTTGTTTCGATTGTTGGTTGGACATACTTTGCACTGCAATATTGATTGAAATATGTTAGACGAAATACTCAAAAAACCCACATACCCTGTGTACATCCAAAATAAGCACATACGTCTAAATTAGGGATGTCCGATGTTGGCTTTTTTGCCGATATCGGATATGCCGATATTGTCCAACTCTCAATTTACCGATACCGATAACAGCCGATACCGATATGTGCGCCGGTAAACGCTTCAGGAGCGCATAGGCACTATTTCAGTGTAACGCAAGCATTATTGTATTTTTATCGGTTTTTATATAATTGGTTTTAAAGCAAAAAAGTCCAATACCGATATTACATTTTTATGCTAATATCGGGCCGATAATATTGGTGGGCCGAT
>OMPJ01041039.1:0-26029 GCA_900312935.1 Carapus acus
ACTAAACATGCAATCAATGTAACCAGTTGTGTTGTTCTGGTGCCTGTGTCATATTTCAAATCCAGCAACCCCACCACAGATGAGGAGTGGAGAATGGATGAATGGACTCACAAAGAAGGTCCTATTCACTTTAATGGAGGAGAATAGCCATGCAAATTTGTCATAATGATGATTGACAAAAAATGATTAAAAAATGCAAATCAATGCCTTACATACCTCAGTCTCCTCTTTTTGCTTCCTTGCAAGAGCTGTAACTCTCCCTCCTTGACTGCAAATTTTTTTTCTTGCATTTTGTCTCCAAACTGCTGATCCTGAAAAGAAAACACCTCATTTAGTGATACATACAGTACATAATTTTCAGAAAAAAAGGTGCTTGTATAAAACCACGGGGTTTTGAATATTCATTTTATTTGCTTCTTTACCTCTTGTTCCCTCTATGTCCAAGATCTGGTTTCCCTGACCATCTGTGAGGATGACCGAGTCCTCTAGAGCCTCATTGACTTTCGTAGCGATGCCCATGACAAATTCAGAAAATTTAACTGCCAGATTTTTGTTTGTTTCGAGTCTGCCATCCACAATCTCAGCATCAAAGACGGTCCTGAAATTGGAAATAGTTGTTCTTTATTTAATTCATTGTTAATTCGTGTAATATAGACAGTGCATCAAATTCACAACCATTATGGTTGACTGACTGACTGACTGACAGACACTCTTAAATTTGGTCACCTTTGATTAGTCTTTGCTACAGGTGGTCTTGGAGAGGGCCTTGCAGGTAAAGCTGACCCTGCAGCAGCACTAAGTGGGCGGCGGAAGGCGAAACGGGTGGGATTGTGTGATCCAGAGGACGAGGCACTAGATGGCTCCCCAACATCCTCACCCTCACCATGGACCTCATAATGCCCCGTCGTCATAAGATCGATTGATCTGAAGCGACCATCAGTCCCGGGAAATATGGCAAAATTGGTATCGTCAGTGATGTACAAAGTGGAGCCATGAACCCTTGAAAAAGTGGAGCGAGAGATTTATGAAAAATGTTGAATAGGCTACGTTTGTGGTGAAAAATAGAGTGCAATTTCACAGGAAAGCTCTGACTGGTCATCGATCATACACAATGAACGGCCACGGCGCTCATACACAATGAATGGGTATGGCGCCGAGCGCGCTATGTGTTAAGCACAGCGCTCTTCTTAACATATCTGAAAAATCTGGCCGTGTTTCTTAATGAAAATATATACCAGGAAAATCCTGCTTATTTTTCCACTTATCATGTCCTCTTTGAGAGTCACCCGCTTTGATCCTCTAAATAAGACGTAGCTCATGACGTTCATGGTGACAATGATCGGAGTGGTGGGAATGAATGGGCTGTGTTAGCAAGTTAGCGCTCATCACCAACCTTACGGGTCACGTAGGCCGGAACAATGAAAGAATAAAATCCTATTCATTTTCCATTTCGTGTTTTCGATCCGAGCCTTTTTTCCAATTTTTGTCTTTCATTTTTTGATTTTGATTGCAAAACGATATAACCAAAAACGGAAAAGGGTTTCGTTTTTCGATATTAGTTTGTCAATCGAAAATCCAAAAACGGAAGAGTTTTTTAGTTTTTTTTGTTTCTGTTTTTCAAACGAAAATCGAAAGAACGAATCGTACACAGATTGTACACGGATTGAATCGAAACGGGTTTCGTTTTTCGATTTTTGTTTGTTAAGCGAAAATTGAAAAATTTAAGTGTTTTTTTTATTAGATTGAAAGAATGAATCGTACACAGATTGTTTTTCTTTTTTTCGTTTTTGATTCAAAAACGTAAATGGAAAGAACGAATATTGCATGGATTTACCGAGTTAAATCAATTATCAGTTACAAGCAGGACGGAACTCACGGCGTGTTTAAGTGAAGTGTATTAGTAGATGTACATGACATGTTCATACCTCATCCAGTATCAAATATTACCAGCTAAACAGCAGCTGACGTGCCATCTCTTTGACCGTGTTAATGAATGTGTTTCAGTTTGGACTGCTCAGAGAAGGCTTTGGCATTGAATTTGAAAATTTGAGGATAAAAGAAAATAGAGGAGCAAAAGCGCTATAACTTGTGTTAATCTATCAGCCCTTTAATGTCATTCGAAGGTCTGGCAGCAGCTGTCATTATGATTGCTGTTGGGTGGACAAGAATGGGTAGCTGCACCGCAATGGCTACTTAAAGCTCATCGACTTTGGTGTTCTGTCTAGTGCCGCAAGTGAAAATTTGAGTGTAGGACATTAAGCTGCCGTGGGAGGAGCGGGCAGAGGTTACAGGAGAAGACGGTGAGGAAGAAGGAAGAAAATCCCACTTGGCTGGCTGCATCTGCAAGGGAGCGAAGGCTAAAGCTGATGGAAAATAGTTGTGAGGACAGGAACATCTGCCCGGAATTAGACTATCAAACGTGAGAGAGAAGCGCCTGAGTCGAAGCTACTGCAAATCAAACAAATGCCTTTGTCTTGGTTTGTCACAGCTGAAAACTTGTAATGTGTTAAAAATCTATAAAGATATTTACAAAAAACACAGATGACTCCAGAGAGGTCAAAGGTTTCCATCAACAGTCTTGCAGCTGAGTCACTCATCCTTTCGAGAGAAATGAAAATGCTACATCTGGCAGGTGTGTGTGTGTGACAACTAAAAGGGATGCCAGCAGATATCACAGTTTGGACATGAGTGATGTTCTGCTCTATAAATAATTCAATTCAGTTCAATTCAATTCAAATCAGTTGTATTTGTATAGCACCAAATCATAAAGGAAGTTATCTCATGGCGCTTGATATTTACAACATGTTCATAGGGGCATAGAGGATAATCCAGCAGCTAGTGAAACCAAATGCAAAAACGGACAAGCAATTGTTTTTGAATCCATTTTTATTTATGAAAAATCCATCATACACACTGTTAAAGCAGTCAATGCAACTGTGATCATTTGCCTACCAAAGGTACCCATGCTGCGAGTTTGGTTTGCATGCCACCTGTGGTCAGGAGGGCGATACTGCAAACAAGCATGAAGTACATTGTGTTGGTTCCAGAGAAATAAAAAGGAGCAGGGAGTGGTGTCTTCAAGCCTGCGTGGCATCTGATGCCTTTGCTTTTTTGTTCCTCCTCATGTGTGACGCTATGGCGGCTGAAATCTCTGTGGTTCTTTTGTTCTGTCCAAAATACTCCACAAACTCTCCATCGGGTCCAACGAGGTACATGATGATGGTGTGATCTACCTAAGGGACACAAGAGGCTGTGATTAGACAGATATTGGTGCTGTGGCTGTGTCGTTCTAGAGTAGAGGAAGAGTGGGAGGAGCTCACTATGTAGTCATTGTCTTCGTCCTTTGGTCCCTGGCTGTAGTAGACCCTGTAGGCCCGGGAAACCTGCTCAACTTGAGCTGCTGTCCCAGTCAGGCCGATCAGCTTCGGAGAAAACTCTGGAAGAACGTTACATCGATGGGGCAGTTACAGACATAAAACAGTAGATACAGTGGAGACAACAGACACTTTCCTCTCACTGTTGATCCTCATGTTTCTTTTCTTTGGCACACTGTGGGACAGTCTTTGACAAATGTTGGGACAATGTTAATGTGTGAGCGCAAGTGTGTGTATCTCTGTTGAACTGACCAAAGTACCATTCATTCACCTCCACATATGGCAGTCTTATTGCACATGTGAGATTTTTATGTCACTGGACCTCATGGTCTCTTGCTCCTGAATCAAATTTATATTGCTGATCAATTCAGATTTGATTTCCAGCTGAAAGAGGGAAATTGCGCTTAAGGTGTAAATGCTATCAAAGCTGTTAGTGACATCACTAATTACCCTTTAAAGCTGACAGCAGGTTGCATATGTATTTGTTATTAACACTTGTGTGTGTGTGGTGAAAAGGATTTTGTACCTTTCACGTAAGCAGCCATGGCGTCTGGCGTGTCTCTGTCAGGATCGATGGTGATGACGATTGGCGTCAAGTTAGGAAGAGATCTGATGTTATCTTTGGAATGACAGACACGAGCATGGTAAAATAGAGCTTGTCACAGTAAAATAGAGCTGTCTTGTGAAATGAGCGCTCACAGCGGCCCACCAATACACAACACAATGCATTATCGTTAGTTAGCAATATTCACAACAACATATTTCTGTTATCTTGCGTAACGTTGCGGCTTTTTACCATGCTCGTAACAGACACGGGCATGTTGAATAGGTCAAACTCCAGCAGCGTCTTCTACTGCCGTGGCTACTTGTCATACCTATTTCCTCAACCACCTCAATCATTTTCTCCACCTCATCTGGGCAGATGTCGGGGCAGTGTGTGAAACCAAAGTAGATGAGGACCCACTGGCCCAGGAAGTTGTCACTCTTGGCAGGCTTGTTGTTGTGATCAATAAGGCTGAACGGACCGCCAAGTAATGGCTTGCCGATGGACTTGTTCCTCTCTCTCTCCATTACTGTATAATCACAGGAAAAAGCCCAGAACTTCAGTAGCCAAAAAATTCCACATGTGCAACATGTGGAATGTCTTTCTGCAGTTGCACTTGCCTTCTTCCTTTTCCATCTTCAAGTATTTCATCGCTCCCAAGATAGCGCCCCCCATGGCAAAGGTAACTGCTAACGATTTCCATGTCACTGGCTGGGAGGTCAAATTAGAAAAAATGTAACCCTGACTGAGCCAAACTACCTTGCAAATAAATGAATAAGTGAGCACTGTCGCTTACACCCGACTTTTGCGACTTGCCCTTGCCCGGCGGCGGTGGAGGAAGTGATGAAAACGCCCTGTAGGAATATTGGGACAGCTGCTGTGGTGTCCAACTGAGTGCAGGCCAACTTCCTCTGACCTGGAAAAAGGGGGGAAAATACAAGAAGTCAGCAGAGAGCAACAAGTTTAGAAAAAAATTTACTTCAATGCTTAAGGCTGACACTAATTAAGGTAAGAAATGTTTACAATTTTGACATTGTTATAGCTATGATTGTCATCATGGAAACAATTCTATATATGCTGTTGAACAATTGAATTACCTAGGCAGTGCTGTATAGAAAGGCAATTATTTACTTTCATTATCTGCCACTGGTTTCCGCTATTATGACCGTTTACGTCCCGATGACTTTTACGATTGGAGGGTTAATTTTTTGACAGGAATTCAGGTATCGGTTTACACCCTTATGAGAGGCTACATGGATGATGTGTCCATAAATTCCCCACTGTGAGGACTTGTGAGTATTTCAGATGCGAATTTCAACTTAGATGCGTCTTGAACCTGTAAGACACAGGTGTCAAACTCAAGGCACGGGGGCCAAATGTGGCCCGCGGCATCATTCTATGCGGCCCGTGAGCTCTTGAGCAACTGTTTCAATATACCACCGGTGTCAAACTCAAGTTCCGCAGGCCAATGGAGTCCGATGCATTTCAACATAAATCTCCCTCATTTAAACGTGCATTGACTAAAAAACTACATCTCCCAAAATGCAGGTGGATCATGTCACTGGTAAAGGGACGGCCACTGTCAGTTTATCAAAAAGGGAATAAGGGAATCAGGTTGTTGGCCCATTGATTGATTGTTAACTGATTAATTGCTTTTATTTTCCTGATAAAATACAAGGATCTGTGATAAGAGTAATAGCAAAGCCCTGACATATTTTTACATCTATTCAAATGGGATATCTATACGTTGAATAAGTGAAAAAATGGTAATATTACAGATTTCTAAATGAGTTGTGATGTTTTACATTAAATTCCATCTATATTTCCTTAATAATTGCCATTGACATCTGGCCCTTTGGGGGTCATGGCTACACTGATGTGGCCCTCGGTAAATATGAGTTTGACACCCCTGCTGTAAGATAAAATCTTATAAGACTTTATCTCACACTACGTGAGACAAGGAGGTTTAATGACGGGAGTGCGGCGGAAATTGCGTACATTTGTACGAGAATCTCGCGCCTCCACGCGTGACAAGTGTGACCGGCGTTTTCCTCCTACTTACCCAGGAGCAGTGTACAGTCCGATTGAAATTCAGCGGCCGTGGGTCCGAGCGAATCATCGCCGTCAGATAGTGTTTTCCGGGATAGACATGAACTGACCTTGAACACAGTTGAAAGAGTCCGCGGTGTAATCCGCTTTGGGACATTTTTTGCCCTTTTCACGCGGACATCTAAGAAGTGACCTTGAGCTCAGCGGAAACGCCGCTTATACGTGAAGCTTAAGTGTCGTTGCAGCTGCATTTACTTGCGTACGCTGTATGATCACAGTAAAAATTAGGTCTGGCAACGTGGAAAACAGTCTGAGACGCTGTAAAGAGCGCCGGAAATGACGCGAAATGACGCGAATTTTTTGGCTCACCCTCTCTCGCCTTCATATTAAAACGCGTAACTGAGTATTTTCTCGATAGGAAGCAGTTTCTCTCAAGGGGTGCATCACATTCTCAATAATCTTTGTTATTTTATTTGGGTCAAGAGGTGTATCACATTCTCAATATACTTTGTTATTTTATTTGGGTCCAGTGGACCCACAACCTGCAGGAGGGGCCGAAAGGGGTCGATGCTTTGTGTTATGGGTGGCGGTCAACGGGGGGGCCTCGACGACCTAACCTTAGGACAGATCAGTTGGCTTTCGGAACATAGAACATAATTTCAATGGGGGGGAAGAAGCCCGAATTGGTGAGGGAGGTGGAGCGTTCCCGACAAGAAATTGTCTGGCTCACCTCTTCGCACAGCCTGGGCTCTGGATCCCAACTTCTTGAGAGAGGCTGGACTCTCTTACACTCTGGAGTTGCCAGTGGGGAGAGGCTGGAGTGGGCTTTTCAATAGACTCCCAGCTCTGCCGTCACGTGTTGGAGTTTTCCCCAGTGAACGAGAGGGTTGCGTCCCTGCGCCTTCGGCCCAGGGACAGGTCTCTTATAGGGATGTCCGATATTGGCTTTTTTGCGGATATCCGATATGGCGATATTGTCCAACTCTCAGTTTACCGATACCGATAACAGCTGATACCGATATGTGCGCCGGTAAACGCTTCAGGAGCGCATAGGCACTATTTCGGAGTAACGCAAGCATTATTGTATTTTTATCGGTTTTTATTTTATCGGTTTTAAAGCAAAAAAATCCAATACCATTATTACATTTTCATGCTAATATCGGGTCGATAATATGGGTGGGACAATATTATCGAACATCTCTAGTCTCTTACGATTGTTTCAGCATATGGGCCAAACAGCGGTGCAGCCTTCGTGGAGGTCCTTGGGTGGGTACTTAACCTTACCCCATCTGGGGACTCCATCCTTCTACTGGGGGACTTTGACGCCCACATAGGCAATGACAGCAGTGCCTGGAGGGGTGTGATTGGGAGGAACAGCCTCCCTTATCTGAACCCGAGCAGTATTTTGTTGTTGGACTTCTGTGCTAGTCACAGTTTGTCAATAACAAACACCATGATCGAACATAAGGGTGTCCATCAGTGCACTTGGCGCCAGGACACCCCTGGCCGGAGGTCAATGATCGATTTTGTAATAGTGTCATCTGACCTCCTGACCTCTGACATGTCTCGGACACTCGAGTGAAGAGAGGGGCTGGGCTGTCAACCGATCACCATCTAGTAGTGTATTGGATCCGCCGGCGGGGGAGGAGGCTGGACAGACACGGCAGGCCCAAACGTATTGTGAGGGTCTGCTGGGAATGTCTGGCAGAGCCCTCCATCAGAGACATCTGCAACTCCCACCTGGAGAGGAGAATGGACCAGGAGAATTCAAAGAGATCCCGAGGTAGGCTGGAGACATAGAGTCCGAGTGGACCATGTTTTCCACCTCCATTGTTGAAGTAGCAGCCCGAAGCTGTGGCCGTAAGGACACAGGTTTTTGTTGTGGCGGCAACTCCCGAACCCCGAGGTGGACACCGGAAGCAAGGGATGCCGTGAAGCTGAAGAAGGAGGCCTACAAGGCTCACTTGGCCTGTGGGTCTCCTGAGGCAGCTGACACGTACCGGCAGGCCAAGCGTGCGGCAGACTGGGCTGTCGTGGAGGCAAACACTTGGGAATGGGAGGAGGTCGGATAGGCCATGGAGGAGGACTATTGGTCGGCCTCAAGAAGGCTCTGGCAAACCGTCTGGCGCCTCAGGAAGGGAAAGCAGTGCCTGCCCAACTCTATTTACAGTAGAGGTGGGGAGCTGCTGACCTCAACTGAGGATGTGGTCGGGTGGTGGCGGGAATACTTCGAGGATCTCCTCAACCCCACTGACATGTCTTCCATAAAGGAAGCAGAGGCTGAGGACTCTGAGGTGGATTCATTCATCACCCAAGCTGAAGTCACCAAGGTAGTTAGGAAGCTCCATGGTGGCAAGGCGTCGGTGGTGGAGGAGATCCGCCCTCAGTTCCTCAAGTCTCTAAATGTTGCAGGGCTGTCATGGCTGACACGCCTCTGCAACATCGCATGGCAGTTGGAGATAGTACCGTTAGACTGGCAGACCGGGGTGGTGGTCCCTCTGTTTAAGAAGGGGGACCGTGGGATGTGTCCCAATTACAGAGGGATCACATTCCTCAGCTTTCCTAAGAATGTCTATTCTAGGGTGCTGGGGAGGAGAATCCGGCCGATAGTGGAACCTCAGATCCAGGAGGAACAATGTGGGTTCCGTCCTGGTTGTGAAATAGTGGACCAGCTCAATACACTCCGCAGAGTGCTGGAGGGATCATGGGAGTTTGCCCAACCAGTCCACAGGTGTTTTGTGGACTTGGAGAACACATTCGACTGAGTCCCTTGCAGTGCTCTGTGGAGGGTGCTCTGGGAGTATGGAGTCCATGGCCCCTTATTGAGGGCTGTGCGGTCTCTATAAGACTAGAGCAGGAGCTTGTTTTGCATTGCCGGCAGTAAGTCAGACCTATTCCCAGTACATGTCGGCCTCCAGTAGGGCTGCCCTTTGTCACCGCTCCTTTCATTATTTGTATGGACGGATTTCTAGGTGCAGCCAGGGGCTGGAGGGGGTCCGATTTGGGGACCTCAGAGTCTCATCGCTGCTTTTTACAGATGATGTTGTGCTGCTGGCGCCCTCAGACCAGGACCTCCAGCATGTGCTGGGGTGGTTTGCAGCCGAGTGTGAGATGGCTGGGATGAGAATCAGCATCTCTAAATCTGAGGCCATGCTTCTCGACCAGAAAAGACGAGATCCTGCCTCAAGTAGAGGAGTTTGAGTATCTTAGGGTCCTGTTCCAAATGAGGGTAGAATGGAATGCAAGGTTGACCGTCGGATTGGTGCAGCGGTGGCAGTTATGCAGTCGATGTACCAGTCCATCGTGGTGAAGGAGAAGCTGATCCGGAAGGAAAAGCTGTCTATTTACTGGGTGATCTACATCCCTACTCTCACCTATGGTCATGAACTTTGGGTCATGACCAAAAGGACAAGATCTCGGGTACAAGCGGATGAAATGGGCTTCCTCTGCAGGGTGGCGGGACGCACTCTACGAGATGGGGTGAGGAGTTCTGTCACTTGGGAGGAGCTCAAAGTAGAGCTGCTCCTCCTCCACACTGAGGGGAGCCAGCTGAGGTGGTTCAGGCATCTTTTCCAGCCTTGAGGAAGATCCACGAAGTGTTGGAGGTACTAGGTCTCCCAGCTGGCTTGGTCCTCCTAGAGAGGCTGGATGAGATGTTTGGGGAGAGGGAAGTCTGGCCTTCCCTTCTGAGACTGCTGCCCTCGCACCTAGCCCCAGATAAGCGGCAGAAGATGGACAGATGTATGGATGGATTTTATTTGGGGTAATTACCAAAATGTAATTTACACGGTCAGAAACTTCATGTACCAATATAAAAGCCTCGATGACCACCAGAGGGAGATGAGAAACACATATCCTTTGGAATTGATGCAGTATCAGTTCAATCGAGTAATCCAGATCACATGTGGGTCAAGTTTATGTGTTGTTTATGTGTGTGTATACAAGGAAGGAATTTGCCTCTAGTTCCACCTGACTCTCAGTGTGCGTGATGTCTAAAGAACATTTCACACTAGCAAAGTTAAAACAGAATAAATTTCAATTCAATTGAATTCTATATGTATAGTGCCCAATCACAACAGAGGTTATCTCAAGGCGCTTTCTAAGATGGAGCAGGTACAAACATGTGTCAATGGGAAAGAAAACATATACAGGGTGGCTGGAACAATTGTGACCATTGGTGCAAAAAAAAGATATTTTGCAAGGGTAACTTACTGGACTTAAAAACAGAGACACACACAGACAACTTGTTCGCGCACTGGTTTTGAAACTACATACACACAGAGGTCAAAGCCACCAACTCAGAGACTAAATACACAAAGAGTGACATAGGCACAGTGAACAAAAGATTGCAGTTTAATCCAAGCCGAAGCCAGGTCCAAGGGAATTCTGGGGAACAGTTTTTCTAATGTACTTTGTTATGGTCTCAGATCTACTCCGCATGTACCGACACACTATGCAGTTACGGGGACAGATTCCTATACACCTGGTTTATTATACAACTAACCATCCAAAATGCATGAGTTAATGTCTTGTTTATTACAAGTGTTACAAACTCCAACAGACTATGCAGAATTAACACTCTGTTGACACTCCTACAGACGCTGGTCTCGGATTTTCAGCCATACAATTCAGCAATCATAGGAATGATGAAGGTATTATGATGTCGCTTGAACCAAGTCATAGGGTTGATGCCTAAATGGCATTTTTACAATGAGATGGCCAGTTAGTCCTCAGTTCCATGTTGACATAGAAATACAGCCAAGCCACAAACGGGAAGACTGTGATGGCAAAGGCTGTTATGACTCGCAGTATCCCAACTACACTCCTAACAGGAAATGGAAGCAAGACAAAAAAAAGTAATGAAATTTGTTAATGTAAAAGTGTCTCTGAGATATTCCTCACCTCCCAGAGTGCCGACAAAGGAGAAGCCAAACCACTGTCAACAGGAGACCGGAAAATTCCCTGAAATGACCGGACACAAATGCCTTATCATTATCCTGCTCTACTGCTAGTGCTTTCCTTCTCCATGTGCACAGTAGGTACTGTGGCCAGGGAACTGCAATATTTCAAAAGTTCAACACTTGAATTTACCTGCCTTCCTCATGCTGGAAAATATTTGTGATGCCTTCTTTGAAAAGCTCAGTGAGCAACAAAGTAACAATAGCACTGGAAATGAGCACATGCAGGTCAGCGACTTGCCTCCAGGGCAAATACTCTGCAACAAACACACAGATACACTCAAGTTTTCCTTAATTGACACATGAAGAGCCACGAGCCCAGTGATGAATTCAGACGTATACAAAAGTGATGTGTCCACACGGTGGCACTGCTTGAGCTGAGATTTATGGTTGGACAGGGATACTCAACTTTGAAATCTAGTGGGAAAGACATGAAAATAACCGGCGCTTTGACGGCTACAAACGTGAAGCGTCGTCAGCGCAGGAAAGATGTGTGTGTGTGGCGTGGGAGTCGTGTGTCAGGTCAATTAAGTGTCTCAAAAGATGGAAAACTACCCCTTAAATGCACGACTACTTCTGTTTAAGCACAGACTATTATGAAGAATGAGCAATTGCGGTGTCTACCTGTGACTTGAGGGCTCCAGGTGACCAGGGCACATAGAAATGCTGGGATACCGTAACCAACCTAAAGCAGGAAAATACTATACATAAAACATCATGGAACGAGAAAAAAATAATCGCTGTTCATAACAGATCTTACCATCCACAATCCAGGGTCTGGATCATTGATCTAAAGTTGGGACAGTAAGTTCGTTGACATGATTTAAAGAGGGTAATTGCGGGAGAGAGGTACTCTCACCTGAACGTATGCGGCAAGAGCGAAAAACAACGACATCAGAGCGTTGCACGCTCTCCAGACCAAACTCAGCCATAGTGATAGGTTTTGCTCGCAGCAAACTTTTGCCATTGTTCCTCTCCTCCCGCCCATCCGTGAATACGTCACGAACTGCGCGCATCCGGTCAGACCTATGCTGCTCTCAAAAACAACGGGGCTCTTGTTAACGGGGCTCTGCTTAATATGCATATCCACCATCCATATGCAACTCCATTTGGGGGGGTGGATGGGGGTCAGAGTGGAGGTCCCACATCACTGCATACCTCATACCTCGATTTGGCCCAGAAAGTTCTTGAAAGTCTTGCAGCACAGACATGTTTATTCTTTCCATTTGTACCACTTGTACTGCTCGTATATTTCGCCCGGGTGGGAGCTGTGACTGAATCGTACCTAAATGTAATTTTGAAAATGGTCAAATAAACCTGAAGTTTGAAAATATGATGACGATTGTCTCATTAGAAAACACAGGCATTACATGCCGTAATGGACGCCATTTACAACGAGGCGAGCGCGCACAGCGGCTAACCCATACACAAGACGAATGCATTATCGTCGAGTTTGCGATGTTCACAACAAGCTGTTTCCGTTATCTTGCGTGACATCAAGTCTGTTTACGGCTGTAATTGTTACATGCATGAGGTACTGAGCCATTTGATAACCACATTAGCTCAGATAAAAATCCCATTTTCTGAGTAGCATGATAATAATGATGTTTTTCTGCATTACCTGTTTCTGTCTTTCTCTCTCTTTCAAACCAACCGGTCAAGGCAGTTGGCCGCCCACTTGTTGCCTGGCCTGACCGAGGTTTCTTTCCTCTAAAGTGCAGTTTTTCCTCGCTGCTGTTGCTAATAGGTGAAATGCTGAGTCTTTTTGTGTTCATCTTGAAGAATTTGAATGTTTACATGTTGAGGAGTTCTACCTGCTCCTGGAGAGCACCTTGAGAGAACTTATGTTTAAAGGTGAGGCTACATAAATAAAATTGAACTGAACTGAACTGAGTTGCATACAAGTGTTGTATGCTACCTTTAATCGACCAATAGCCAAGGAACTGTTCTTTGGGGGGCATTTTCCAGATCTCTGGACAAACACTGGTATGTTTTAGAACATGAACACCACGATTTCTTCCGGTACCCTTGAGGAAACATGTGACAAGCCATCACGGTAGATCGATCACATGAAAGACGACGCATTCCTCTCTATGGATATTAGTTACCATTGATCCACTACGATAATCACTGACGTTTTATTTCGAAGGATCGTCACGTCGTTTCCGACATAAACTAGTTACGGCCGACTTGTCGCGCTTGGGTAAACTGGGTGTTGACGCGCTTGTGTCACTCGGTCAGCTGATTGCGACTCTGCCCAGCGTTTGCCAACGACTACGTCTTGCCAAGGCTACAGTTGTGCTGGTTTAGGTTATAGCACAGCTAGCTCTCAACGTCAACCGCACCCCGGTAGAGGGCCCCTACATCCAACATTTTGACCCACTTCCTTAGCCGCTGTCTCCCCCTCTTGCCCACCTCAACCCGTGTGCGGCGTGTGCGTTTCTCTCTATCCCTCCCCGCTCCATTCCTCCCTCCCACCCCACGGGCAGCCGAGGCTGAAGTTGCTCTGTGTCTCCGCACTGCAGCCCGGTCGGTGCTGCTGATGGAATTCAGACACACGATAATGGCGTCTCCCAGTCCAAACAACTCGACACCAAGCAGCCACAACAACAGCAATAACGCAGGCTCCGCAGCGCTCCACCATCACAATCAGCAGCAGCAGTCCCAACCCCAGCACGTAACCACCATGAGCAGCATGCAGGGTGAGTGAACTGCTGGGGAAGAAAGCCGCTGAAATATTTGCTTGGAGGATGAAGGTTAACGTTAGCCGCGTTAGCCGTGGAAGGCTCGAGCTACTCCCCGGGACTCATAGAGACTCATACCCTACCGGGAAGGACAACACCACGATAATAGCCGAATACCACATGTACAAATTAGTAACAGCAAATTAATCTTCTGTGTAAGATGATGTTTTCAAGCGTTAACAAGGCGAAACTTGTCCAAACATGAAAGACCCGGTTACTATCGAAGGGTTCAGTTCGGATTGCTGCCATACACGTCGACAAGAGGCAAAACAACGGCGACACATTCGATACAGCGAGCATCGGTAAAGAGATCGATGTACAATGAAATGACATCTCAATCGTTTGATTTGGAATGTTCTCTAGTTTGAACACTTCCGGACTTATACCTAGCAGACAGGCAGCCGGTTTCGTAAGGGATATTGATTAAGGGAAGATAGATTGGTTCACAGAATGTGAGCTAAGATGTTACACTTGCTAATGTGTTATGTTAAAATGATGATAGCTTGTGCGCAGCAGCTGAAAAAGTAACTGACATGTTAACAGAGCATCGAAACATCGACATTAGCGAAGCAGAAAACTAATGACACGCCATAAATGGAAGAAATTAGAAATAATGATTAACACCTCAGAATACAATGGGCAATTTATATTTATTTCTGTCAGAAACGATTCATTGATTAATAACATTCAGCAATCATGTACGCAATTCTTCAATATTAACCATTGTAAATTGTTAATGGGAGAGACAGACATATCTGCTGTATGATGTGCTTTTAGAGCTGCAATTCTCAAACAGACTCGAACTAAAAACTGACAAGGTTTTATAAGGTGTTAACAATAGAGCCCGACGAAAAAACTGCAATTATCCATTTGTCCCCTCCAACTCCACCAGATAGTGTGTGTGCGCACGCGCGCGTGTGTACGTATTTGTGAGGATAAGTCTTGTCACGACTGAAAGTCCTCAGCACAGACCCCCACCTCCTACCCCTCTCACCAGTCCATCCCGAGCGACCCGAGGGAAACCGAAGTCATGGAGTCTTTGTCCCGTCAGTAGGAGCGCTGGTGGAAATCGCCCTCTTATTCGTGGTCTCATTAAGATGCTGTGTTTGTGAACAAACAAATGTCTCATTTTAACTTTCAGAGCCCAACACCTGCTGGAGATGTCAGACTGAAACAGGTAGCTACACACTTTGTTGACTCAATAGATGGAAAAATGATCAGCTTCAAGATGACACAAAATTAATCTTTTGAATGTTTGCCCCTTCACATTGAGTGGCGTTAATAGAGAGAAAAGGAAGGGGCTTTTTAAAAATTTTCTTTGTCAACAGTTATAATGCAGAAGTTGGATAATCAACATGTTGATTTGAACTGCACAGTCGACAACATCTGTGTAGACACGAGACGTTCTCTGCTCATCCCTCTGCAATTTTAATAGAGGAGCGCTAGTGATGTTGGGCACAGGTTTAACTTTGAATGCTTTCACATGACTCAGATATGCTAGTCACTTTGACCACTGCGATCATTTCATCTGAAACTTTTGTCATCTCCTAGATATTGTCGCTTTGTATTTGTAAAATGACAACGATGATAGACTTGTGTTGATTTGTTCCTCATGCTGGAGGTTAGATTGTGTCTGCAGCTGAGTTGCATGATCATTGTAGTATATTCATTCAACCTCTTTGAACAATAACATATTCATGCCTAATCTCTAGACTCGGTGCGCTCACCACGTGATTTTTATAGTGTAGTGTACAATCCTGCATACTCAACTTCCATTACCATTCTCCTTTACTTTAATGCTGCTTGCTAATGATCCCTAACTCCCGATGCTGAACAATGGTGAGATGTCCTCAGAAAGTGTTCAACTTTTGTATTTCTTTTTCTTTTTCTTTTTTTCCCAAATCTTTGAAATTCACTTTGTGATTGTATGCCATAACCATGATCCCCCGTCTGGCCGTCATCATCTGCGGGCCATTGCCCTACCTCTTTTGCTATGTTGAAGCTGTCACATTGACCATTTGCCATACTCAACACTCACGTCTGTTCTGTAAATGTGTGTGCATGCCGATGCATTGCTTTTGGACAAAACAAAACAAAAGAAAACATGCATTTAACCCTGTGGTGGAGTGCCTCGTTTTTTTTCCAACTCAGTGACGCAAGGCCAATTTCTGCGATCGGTCACCCATTAGGAGATGATTTTTCCCAGACCAAATGATGGATCTCAAAAGCAGCAGGGTGCATAGTAGACAAATTCTATATTTCAGGAGAACTCGTGCAGCAGGAAGGGTGTAAAACAAGAGAGGCCATGATAAGTCTCTCTCTGGCCTCTGAGAGATAAAGTGTGAAGAACATTAAAGCTGTCTTCTTGCCTCTAGGGTTTCAGATAAACCTGTCCGGAGCTCCCCCAAGTAAGCCAAACCTCTTTTGCTTCAGCACCAACAGCTCTCATCCCTTGGTTTGTGCGTGACAATCAGGAATGGGGGAGTCTGTCCAGCTGTTCCCAAACTAACCAAGTGGGAAACCGGATGGGTAGGAGTAGGCTTGTGCCGGTAGCTTCACCTGACCGATAACCTGTGCTTATAGTCCTAACTATTCCCCGCACAGGTGTAATTCATCGCCGTAACGAGTTAGTCATTGAAAAAAAAAAACATCCCCAGACAAGGTTAGCAGTGTGTGCTGTTGGGGTATCGGCACAAGCCTAAAGCTTCCCAGCCTCCATTGATATTCTTGCTCAAAATCCTGACCTGGGCACTGCTAGCTGCTCTTTACTCTCCCCTGCCCCCTTGTGACCTCTTCTGTCACGTCCTTCCAAAGAGCTTGTCTCACAGTCCCAACACTGTAATGGAAGCTCTGCCTCATTCGTCATTGGTGTGCCACTAACATAGCCCTAGCCGGTGCCTGTAATGCCTACACTCAGTCTGCTCCCGTCTTTTCGTCGGCATGGAGTGCACTTTCAGACACACAGTCTGCCTTAGTGTTGCTGTTTCTAACACTTTGTCTCTCACTTCACAACATGTTGCTATAGCGGCACATGTCCTGAAAATAACGATTCCCTCCTTCCTTTCTTGAGGTGAAATCAAAGCAGTTGGCCTTGAGGCATGTTTCTGATGAGGTTCATCTTTCTTTCCTCAATATATTATTGTTTGTACTGTTGGGTGTGTGTCCTTGCCTGTTAAACGAAACTCTTCCGGGGCTGCAAGCTGCATTTTTGTTTGGATCTGTACTTGTGGGCTAGAAAGAAGTTACAGAAGAGGTGACATCCGCACAAGAGCAATCAATCAATCAATCAATCAATCAATCAATCAATCAATCAATCAATCAATCAATTAGTCAATCAATCAATGTGATGACCTTAGGCATTGGTTAGAGGTAGGAATATCACCTATGCACTTTGCATAAAGTGGAGGTCTTCCAAGGACATTTACTGTAAGTGTGGATGTCCTCTGTTGCACTGGAAACCCAATCGGTCGAACAAAGTGCAATATCGCTTTCGTAACTGGCAACGGTTTGCAAGTCAAAAGTTATAGGAATGTTGCGCTGGCGTCGCTTCACCCTTCGCCCAGGCTGAGTCCACTGCCTGCGTGTGTGTTTACTCTTTAATGAAGGCCTGTGGGTGAATATTTTGCAGAAACCTGACAGTAACCTTGGCAAGCATCCAGTAAAACAGGCACACACACACAGTGAAACACAGGTCTCTCCTTGTACTTACCATACTTACCATCCTTCCCTGTTCTATGGAGAGCATGCCATTCCTGGGTTTGAGTAAATTTGGCCAATTTTACTCATCTCTTCCCTCCTTTTGTCGTGGCCCACTTCTCTGCCCTCATCCATTCTAACCTCTCCACATTTGCTTCTCACTTGCTCATCCCTTGCCACGGCTGCGTCTCACACAATCCTAATCAGATCGTTTGCCTTTTTGTTTTCTTTTCTTTTTTCGTTCCCACTCAGGCAAACGCAAAGCCCTAAAGTTGAATTTTGCCAACCCAACAATCAAACCCTCAACAAGGTTCTCGCTGAACACAGGAGGACCACCTTTCCAGAACCCTCACATGTAAGTGTATGTCAGAACCCATCAAAATCGCACTACCAAAGGGTCCTGTAACCCCAACTAACCCTCACACTATGGACATCTTTGCCAGAGAGAGGCTGAGGACACACAGTATCGAGTCATCTGGAAAGCTGAAGATCTCCCCGGAGCAGCACTGTGACTTCACGGCCGAGGACCTCAAAGATCTGGGTGAGATTGGACGTGGGGCGTACGGCTCAGTCAACAAGATGGTCCATAAGCCCAGCAACCAGATCATGGCAGTCAAGGTATTGTAAAACAATATTCATACTTAGTGGTAGCTGTAAATGTAAAATGTCAAATTTCCCTTATTATTTTTTTTGCGCTCAAATAAACTGATACAACAGTGGTCTCTTGGGGATTGAAAGTGTATTAACGTGTTTCGTGTCGTTCCTCTAATACAGAGAATCAGATCAACAGTCGACGAAAAGGAGCAGAAACAGTTACTTATGGACCTGGACGTGGTTATGAGGAGCAGTGATTGCCCCTACATTGTACAATTTTACGGTGCTCTGTTCAGAGAGGTTAGCCTTGGACTCCCACACTTAATGCATATTAGCACTCTGCATCGTCGACATACCTGTGGTATTGCTGTCCTCTTTGTTGTCCTCCAGGGTGACTGCTGGATTTGCATGGAACTTATGGCTACCTCGTTAGACAAATTCTACAAGTATGTGTATTGCTCATTAGACGACGTGATTCCAGAGGAAATATTGGGGAAAATAACATTAGCTGTAAGTGCCCCTCTGACTCTCAGACCCTTTTTTGTCCACATATTGATCCTCTTCCACCACTTAATATCATCCTTACCTTTTTCAGACTGTGAAAGCACTTAACCACTTGAAAGAAAACTTGAAAATCATACACCGAGGTAAATGGAGACTTGACGCTCGCTCTGTTGACTTCACGTGGCATTCGCTCACGAGCTGTTTCTCTCCCTCGATCAGACATCAAGCCGTCCAACATCCTCTTGGACAGGAATGGTAACATCAAGCTCTGCGACTTTGGCATCAGTGGCCAGTTGGTGGACTCTATCGCCAAAACTAGAGACGCGGGATGCAGACCGTATATGGCAGTGAGTAACGACCGGTTTGCCAACAAGAACCAAAGAGGCCACAAGTTATGTCATGGTGTTCGGGGACCTGTTTGTACCTGCAGAGTGTTAATGCTGGTCTTACGCACCCATGTCACTCATAAATGATTTGGCCTGTCCTGCCTGACCAGTAGCAAGATGGCAGTTAATCCAGACTTGTTAGCAATGGTGAAGTTTAACCAACCAAATACACGCGGCTCTAGTGAGTACCACTGCCTCAACTTGTGGAGGCAGTGGTACTCACTGCCATTGTGGACTTGTGTGTAGGTGCGTTTGTTCATCTGTGTGAATAATAATGACAAATGCCGACTGTCTGAAACAGCATGTGTAGACTCGCTTGATGTAGATATGAGCGCGGGGGAGAAGGGGTGCAACTTGTTACTCAACCACTTGTGTGTGGCTTTGGCATATTGAACATGGATATTGCCTGTGTGGACATGGAATGACTGGGCACTGAATGGAGGCAACATGGAAACTGGGATGATATGATTGACACCCCAACCATGTCACAACATGGCAACAGTGCGTTCAAAGCTTCCTGTAATGTCGTCCGTAAATAGGAAGATATTTAAGAGGAAGCACCTCAAATTCAGTGATTCTTTTTCGCCATTTGCAGATTTACCAGCAATCAAGGCACATAGGAAATTTTGTGCAGTGCTTTCTCAAGTCGACATTGGACAAAGAAGGAAAGAATATAAAAAACATAAAAACAGGCTGACAGATTTTGAAATGTAAACAACTGGTCTGGTGAGACATTGACGTAAATGTCATCAGCAGTTTCATTCTTGTCACGGTTTGCTGTCAGATTAGGTCACCCTCTCCCCCACCAGCGCCCTCATGCCCCCATTCTGGCCCATCCTACCTTCTGCGTCTCTACACTACAGTTTCCATTCTAAATATGGTGCAGCATTATCAGGACGTAATGGCACACACACGTCACACCGGAGGGCCAAAGCAGGTGCTTAATTCATATCTTGGTTCAGATGAAGTCACCTTGGTGCTTCCCACGTCTGTGAGTTCACAGCTAAGGAATCTCAGCTACACAGCTCCCGTTTCTTGCTGTGTGCTCGGCAGCCGAGGCCCCAGACATTATGACAAGGCTGGTGTTTAGCAGCAAGACCTGGCTACTAGCTTGGCTGAGTGCCACCAAGAAGTTGTGTCAAAGCAGAAACTTTACCTCATGCAAAAATCAGGTGTCTAATGCAGCAGCATGGCGCCCCTTGAGGCGGACGTGTTTGCTTGCTCCGCACCTGGATGCCGCGTTTTTTTTTTTTAGTTTTCTTAGTACTATCTCTATCTTATCACTATCTTTTACTGTGTTTTTTCTCCTATTTCTTTTCACCTTTTGCCACATTAAACTGTCGAGCAATGCTGACATACAGCAGACAGGAACTTTTGGACATTGCTCTGTGCAGTTTGGACTTTTTGGGATACTTTCTGCCGAAACTTACTCGGCAACAATCACGGCAGTGATAATGGTGACAGTCATCATCGCCGCCATCGCCATCACCCCCCTGGAGAACCATGAGACACCGGCCTTACGGGCGGATGCAGACCTGTGGGGAGCGCCAAGTGAATGGCGACGCAAGCGTGGCAAGAGAGGCAGGCTCCATGCCAGGCTTAGGGCTCGTCGGAACAGACCACCGCTCCCGAGCCTCCTGGTCGCGAACGTGCGGTCCCTAGAGAACAAATAGGACGAACTAGAGCCCGGATGACATCACAGAGGGAGACAAGGCAATGTTGTGCTCTCATCTTGTCCAAGACCTGGCTTCAAGAGAACGTCCCAGACTCTGCCGTCCAACTGGATACGCACTCTGAGTGCAAAGCTGCAAATTGCAGGCTGGAGAAGGCCATAAGTGCGGGCAAAAGACAGCACAGAGAGAAGATGGAGGAGTTCTACTCTCATGGTGACCCCAGGAGGATGTGGCAATGCCTGGACCATATCACAGACTACAGGACCAGACCCAGAGCTCCCCAGACAGCCTGCCGGACGACCTCAATGCGTTCAATGCCCGCTGGAATACACACAGACCTCGGCCACCCAGCTCCCCTCCCCCACCGCCTCACAATACACAAACACCTCAGCCACTCAGCTCACCTCCCCCATGCCAGACTTCACACCAGCCCAGGTACTCAAAGCCTTGTGGAGTATCCAGCCCAGGAAAGCTGCTGGCTCAGACAATATACCCTCAAAGCATGTGCCAACGAGCTGGCTGACGTTTTCACATCCATCTTTAATCTGTCCCTCACCCAACGTTTTGTCCCCACCTGCCATAAAACGACCACCATCGTCCCTCCTCCCAAAATGAATGCCCCATCCTGCCTGAATGGCTTCTGATCATCATGAAGAGCTTTGAGAGAGTCGTACTGGCCCACATCCAGAGCAGCATACCAGTCACCACCGACCCCCTGCAATATGCCCACAGGCACACTTCTAACCCAGATGCCGTTGCAGCCGACCTCCACAATACCCTGTCTCACCTGGAAAATAAAGACTCAGGATACCCTTTGTTGATTACAGCTCGGCCTTCAACATGGTTGTCCCCCACAAACTCACTCACAAGTTGGCTGAACTAGGACTACATCCCACCCTCTGCGACTGGCTCCAGGATTTCCTGACGGGCAGGCCCCAGTCTGTCAGGATTAAGAGCAGGACCTCGGCCAGCATCACTATGAACATGGGGACCCCACTGGGCTGTGTCCTCAGCCCCATCCTCTATACCCTGTTCTTTCATGACTGTGTCTCCTCCCACCCTGACAACACCATCCTGAAATTCGCAGACAACGCCATAGTGATAGGACGCATCACTGGCGGGGGCGAGATGGCCTACAGGGGGGAGGTGGACAGTCTGGTGACATGGTGTGGGGACAACAACCCCAACCTCAACACAGACGAGACAAAAGAGATGACAGTGGCCATAAGGAAGAAAAGGGGACCATGGGCCACTGTTTATCCGATATCTTGAAGTGGAGAGGGTGAGCAGCTTCAAATACCTGGGGTCCATGTCAGTGATGACCTCACCTGGACACAAAACACCACACAGGTAGTGAAGAAGGCTCAACAGTGGCTGTACTTCCTGGGGAAGCTGAGGAAATTCGGAATGTCACCTAAGATCCTCAGCAACTTCTACAGCTGCATGATTGAGTCTGCCCTCACCACCTGCATTACTGTGTGGTACGGCAACCTGACTGCAAAGGACCGCAAAAGCCTGCAGAGACTGGAAAAGGCCGTGTCTAAGATCGCCGGGACACCAAAGCCCTCTCTGCAGAGCATCTACCATCGCAGAGTCCACAGGAAAGCTGCCTCCATCATCAGGGACCCCACACACCCGCAACATGGACTGTTCTCACCCCTCCCCTCAGGCAGGAGATACAAGAGTGTCAGACGCAGGTCCACAAGGTTTAAGAACTCCTTCTTTCCCACAGCCATCAGACTATTAAACAGCTGAGTAAGAATTAGTAAGTAAGTAAGAATTTCATTATGCAGGGAAACTTGTTTCCTTACTGTACATATGACAATAAAGCTTTGAATCTTGAGGCGGAATCCCACCAGCCCTCATCCACACATTGACCAGGTAAGGTTAAGGACCTTTGCGCAAGTCGGCAGATGTCACAGTTCACGGCCTGATTCCACCACCTTTTAAGGGACCCACGCCAGCGTTACTCGCCTGTAAATGCAGCAAAGGCATTTGCACCAGTTCTTAGGTGCTCAGGTGCTGCTCCAGCACAGGGCAGAGGCTGTCGTGGCTGACATCAACATGTATTCCGGAGACTGTGAATCAGCCAGGGAGGAGCAGCGTGCCTGCGGGTTTCGTTTCCCATCTCGTGCCCAGTGCTTGGAAGGGTGAGGGGGTATGTTGGCGGATGAGGATGAGAAGGGCAGAAGCAGGTCAAGGGAAGCAAACTGGAGTGTAGAGACACGTAGAAGCAATCCTCAGGGGCTGCGCTGGAAGGAGATGGTTGTAGGTCGTACTTTAAAAGCAAGACTTGTTGTTCTTGCAGGTGTCAACATGCCCAGAGGTGATGAAGGTTGCTTGATACTCAAACAGACGAGTAGCGAGGAAGATGTTTGCATATGTGGGTCACCGTCGCCTGTGATTTTCCTCAAAGTGGGATGTGAAGATGAGAGATGAAATGGATGTGCTTGTAAACTGTAACAATCTGAAGGCACATTTGGAACCCAGATAAGTCCACAATGGCTGCAACACCGTTCGAAACACAAGCCAACATGGTAATAAGTGAGGTGTCTCGCAGCGAAGAAGCCAGTTCACCTCGAGCAAGATAGGCAACTTAATCTGACTGTGGTATTTTCTTCGGATGAACGCATAAATAGTGCAGCACTTTCCTTGAATTCTCTGGGCATGTAAATGTAGACACTGTGCAGAGCCAAACACACATTCAAGCATTCCTCTCTGTCTCTCCTGTACTATTCTTGGCCTCCAAAAAACATCTGTTTTTTCTGATACCTGCAACACACCACACACAGGCATTATCTGAAAATGTCTTCATTTTTATTCCCTTCCTGTCTCTTCCTTCTCTATCCTCAGCCAGAGCGAATAGACCCCAGTGCCTCCAGGCAAGGTTATGATGTGCGCTCTGACGTTTGGAGTTTGGGTATCACACTGGTGAGCTCAGACTACATTGCTATGTCTTGTATTGTATTGTCTTGTATTGCCACAACAATGATTGCAGGCCTTAAAGTAGATCAGAATCTCCATGTCATTGATTAAGTAGGACCCAGTAAGAAGCTCAGCTTTGCCAAATTGTGATCAAGTGAAATCTATTGGTAAATTGTGTTGGCACATGCACAACATTTTTGTGCTTTAATGCAAAGACAATTTCTGCAGAAGTTCAAGTCGTAGTCTGTAACATTTTTTTCATTACTTATTTCGGTGTGCAAGCTACAACATTTGCCAAGTAGTCACTCGTCACTGTGCATATTTCAGTATGAGCTGGCCACAGGGCGATTTCCTTACCCGAAATGGAACAGCGTATTTGATCAACTGACCCAGGTGGTGAGAGGAGACCCGCCACAGCTTAGCAACTCGGAGGAGAGGCGCTTCTCACCAAAGTTCATCAACTTTGTCAACCTGTGGTAAGGACAGCGTTCTGTGTTTCACTCTGGTGTGTGCCAATGTATGAGCGAAGCTGATGAGGGATGTCATGTAATAATATACCCTCTGTATTCTCAATGATGGCAATTTTGAGCCAGAAGTGCTCAGTCGTGCCACTGCATTGCCATCAGTCCCCCTGGTGGACAAAATGTGCCCTGTTGCTTCCCCTGCTTGTGTCTGTCTAAACTTTGCTCAATGTCATTTGAAGCCTCACAAAGGATGACTCAAAAAGGCCAAAGTATAAAGAGCTACTGGTGAGTCCTCACCACTACATGCTGTCTTCCAAATCAAGAAATGATTAATGGACAAGCAATGGTCTGTCTCTTAGGCAATTTTCCATTTACACCTTTCTTGATGTATGCTGCCAAACTTTCCTCCTCATCTAGAAACACCCCTTCATCCAAATGTACGAGGAGCGCTCCGTTGATGTTGCAAGTTACGTCTGCAGGATCCTGGATCAGATGCCGGCATCTCCCAGCTCACCCATGTATGTTGACTGACGTAAGGGGACAACGTGATGCCACGTATGTGATGACAACAAGGGAAAAAACAAGAGGAAAAAATTAACAAAAAAACTAACGTCAAAGATGGCAACAACTGAAATGACAAAGTAAACACAATAAATTCCTGGTTGTAAATTTGCCTGGTCCCTACATTGCAGTGTTAAATAGAGTTAAAAACTTCAGTAATGCCTGTGTATTATATCAACATTCACTCACTTATGTTTCTATCATCAAATCACACACACAAATACATGTACAAGCAAACTCGTGGAAGTATAATAGCCGCTAAATCAGCTGATCATGGTCTTGACTTGTCTCTTAAGTTGTTAGTACAGTGATTTTAAGGAACTTGGAGTTGTATTTATAGAAGCCAAGTCAAATTGAGTATTTGATTTGGACTGGAATCATGGTCTTTGTGAATTGTCCCACTTCTTACATGTATGTGAATGAGAGCATTGTGTTATCTTAATGGAACTTTGCTTCTTAGGGTATTTAGCAATTAAAAAGGTTAACGCGTTGGTGGACTTAATTATAACCACAGAGCGGTGTGGTTGCTCCTCGCTCTGCTGTGAACTATGTGCTGATGTATGAATAAACACAACATATGGAAACAATTTTGCCTGTGGTCTTTTTTGTACTTTTTTCTTTTTAGTTGCTGGATGGAATTAACGAATGTGGCACTAATGTCTATTTAGTGATTGTTAGCCATGTCCCAATTATTTTGTATGTACAGAATACGCAATAAATAACCATTACAACAGGAAAACTATGAAAACCAATGCAAACAAAGTATGACATGAAGGTAGTTTCATGGCTTCTATACACGTGACAAATGTGTGGGACACAGTAGATTTCGAATTGTGGGCTTATTGATTCTTTGATCTTGCCATTCAAGAGATGAGATATACAACATCTCAATTTTTCAAGAACAGCACATGGCCACACAAATAAACAATTCATGGTCAATGAGTGTAATATTTCACACCATAACAATAAGGGTGAAATAGAGGACTATCACCCCCCTTTAATTCATGTCTTTCTAGCGCAAACCCATTTGACGCCTCTTTTCCTAACATCACTATTACACGGCTTGTGTGGATGCTTGGTTCTGATTGGCCGATATTGGTCACGTGAGCGGTCATTATTTTCGTATAATGACCGCTCGACTATCAATAACGGACCGCTGCGAAATCAAAGACTCAGAGTTGAACTTCCTGCATTCATATCAATCCGCGCCAAAGCGTCTAGTTCCACTCTGGATTGTTTACGTACTGTTGCCCGCGTCACGCTTCGTCACGGAGCAAACATAAGCAGTTTAAAAATTATTTTCAACATATTTGGGAAGCATGAAACTTTCGATGCGTGGGTAAGTATGATACGTGTATTTCAAGCTGCGGCGACAAACACACGTCAGAAGAAGTGACAGATGCGCGAATGTTAAAGCTGAGTACCTGAAGCCTTTACGGCACTATTTTCTCGCGAAAATATCGTAGCCTACACTCATGCAGAAAAATGAAAGTAGCCTTGTTATGAACTATTTCTGACAACTGTATTATTCATTTATGTTTTAAGCCGTGTAATAAG